>NW_025563119.1:0-13683 GCF_020424385.1 Procambarus clarkii
GACTCACAACGCTGTCAGTTCACATTCTGTCTGTCCGTCCGTCCGTCTGTCTGTCTGTCTGTCCGCCTGTCTCCCTCTCCCCCCCCGCGCTCTCTCTCTCTCGTTCACCCCAGCAGATGTTACATAGTTTCCGAACTTTATTGCAGATATTCCCGAGGTTTCCCAATAACATTTCCAAGACTGTCGGGCGCTGGAACCTAACCACTTTGGCTGGACGGTAGAGCGACTGTCTTGCTGGTCGTCGTTCAATCCCCCGACCGTCAGTGTTGGACACCATTCCTTCCTCCTGTCCCATCCCAAATCCTTATCCTGATCCCTTCCCATATAGTCGTAATGGCTTGGCGCTTTTCCCTGATAATTCCTTCCCTTTCTTGCCCAATCGCCGGTCCCAAAATCTTCATTGTGGAGAGTCGTTGTGTGTAGTCGTGTGTTTGAGAGGCCTGAGGCCGCTGAGCATGGCCGGGTGTGTTGGGGTATCTAATGATTTTTTGATAGTTGCCGCCAGAGCTGGCTAGTTTATTGTGCACCCCATACTCATCCTGTGAGCGGTAGCGCAAAAAAAGCATTACAGAGGGCACAAAAGGTCTTTGTCAGACCTCATCTTAGACATAAACAATTTCATTTATCCTTCACACCTTATAGTTACAATGTCAGCTAGTTTCAGAGAATGTTCTATTTCAGGAACTATATATTTACAGTAAGTCATTATATATTAATGGTAGGTCTTATCGCTAGTACATAATTGTTTGAGCAATGGAGATATTACAGTCACAGGGGAGCTGCTGCTTATAATTCTTCTTCACAATACTGAGTTTCTTAATCTCATATGCCCTTTATCAACTGGCAGCGAAATATGGATACAGCGCAAGGATTTCAGGTATTTTATCCATAGTGATAAGATAGGTTGCCATATCATATAGCGTGAGCTTAGATTTATCTCTAAAAAGCTCAATTTTACTATAATCCAAGATATAGTGTTCAAGTGTGTGTCCCTGTCTTTGTCCACACACTTTACACTTTACTTCATCTAGATCCCTATACAAGCCCAACTGCCAGAGATACTTGTAGCCGAGTCTTATACGACCTGTGACAACATCTGTTAGTCACAGACTTTGTTACTTGCCCCATACACATGTTTTACTTCTGTTGATGTTTACACATGTTTACATGTGAGAATGTTTACACATGTTGTTGGGGCATCTGATGCTTCTCGTCTACTGTTGTCGCTGCTACAAGATGAGCACCACAAAAGCTGTCTTGGAGGCCCAGTAATATATCAAGACTTAAATCGTAGTTTCACGCGCGGAGAATGTTGGGTCAATACGTAGGTGTGCTTAGTGAGGGAGAATGCGAACACACAGGTCTGAAGATGTGTACCAGCTTTATTTTTACGTTATGCCTCTTCCTTCATCCCCTTCTCTCCTTCCCTCACTCTCTCCCTCCCTCTGTTCCATCCTAACTCACTCACTCTCTCTCCCTCCCTCCTTTCTTTCCTCTGTTCCATGGCATAGATTCAAAATCTTTCTCTCCCTGCCTTCCTCCGCCCGTCCTTCCTCCCAGGCGGTGGTAGAGATGTCCACGAGGTCCCTCGCCACAACTCAAAATGCTCCTTCGCCGGGTCACGTTCATGGGCGACTGTGTCATTGTGAAGTGTGTGCCAGAGTGGGGGCGAAGGTGCCCCGCGCCTCCTCAATTATTCTGCTTCTCCTTTCCACTCCTTACCTCATCTCTCTCTCTCTCTCTCTCTCTCTCTCTCTCTCTCTCTCTCTCTCTCTCTCTCTCTCTCTCTCTCTCTCTCTCTCTCTCTCAGCTAAGACTTGGGTTCATAAGAGCTGTCAAATGACGTGCCTAATGAAACTGCAAGCAAGAGCTGTTATACTACGTCGGGTAATCTGAAGCCAGTTCCTAGAAAATCATTTATTTCATGAGAGTGTATGTTGAAACTATCATATAGGGAACTATATGGGGTGGTCGCGGCACACAACAGTTGGGCAGGTCAAACACTACCGCTGCCCCTCACCGTTCCCACCACTGCGGACGAGGCATTAAATAACGCTTATGAAATCCAAGCTTTTCCATTGTCCTATTCCATCTCCTGGGCTCCTTGTGTCCCAGGCCCTCCTGCCTCCCCACCTTCTGGGGACCTCTTCCTCCTCTTCCTCTTCATTTTCCTCTTCCTCCTCTTCCTCTTCCTTCTCCTCTTCCCTTAGGTTCCTCTTCCTCTTCATTCTCCTCTTCCTCCTCTTCCTCTTCCTTCTCCTCCTCTTCCCTTAGGTCAATTGCCCACATATATATTATCTTTCATTTCGAGTTATGACAGTCAGTAGCGTCTGGTCGACCGCCTGACTGCTGCTGTTGCCTGTCTGACTGCTGCTGTCACCTGACAGTCTAACTGCTGCTGTCACCTGACAGTCTAACTGCTGCTGTCACCTGTCTAACTGCTACTGTCACCTGGCTGTGTAACTGCTGCTGTCACCTGACAATCTAACTGCTACTGTCACCTGACAGTCTAACTGCTACTGTCACCTGACAGTCTAACTGCTGCTGTCACCTGTCTAACTGACGTCAATAGTATGATTGTCTTGCCTGATCTCTATGGAATGCTCGTAATTATAATTGACTATAATAACTATAGTTAAACGTCATTGGTAACTGCTAATTACCTCCATCAGTGCAACAGTTACCGCTGACCACGACCGCATCTACTGCTAACTACCACTACTACAACAATCGCCACTACCATCGTCGCTACCACCACCATCATGACACACAACCAAACTTGCCACCACACACCATGGGACAATACCATTCTGAGGGGTATCACCCATTACCAGACTTCCCATCACCACAACCTCTACCACCATCACCACAACCTCTGCCACCATCACCACAACCTCTGCCACCATTACCACAACCTCTACCACCATCACCACAACCTCTACCACCATTACCACAACCTCTACCACCATCACCACAACCTCTACCACCATTACCACAAACCTCTACCACATCACCACAACCTCTGCCACCATTACCACAACCTCTACCACCATCACCACAACCACCATCACCACAACCACCATCACCACAACCACCATCACCACAACCACCATCTCATTCACCACCATCACCACCATCTACTTGACAGACCTCATCAGCACCGCGGCTACCAAATCCAATTTACCCTCAGATATTGCAATACTCACTCACTCAAACTCTTCACACTTGCAACATCAAACGCCACTGGAAAAAAAAATATATATGTATATGAAAAATTACCAGAGTGAATACTGCCCCCAGCGTCCACCCTCTTACAGTGTACTCCTGCATATATCGACCACCTGAGTTGGGTTGGCGGGGTCTGATCGTTACTTCTTGAGCCCACAGAAAGTCTTGGGCCTAAAGAAAGTCTTGAGCCCACAGAAAGTCTTGAGCCCACAATACGTTTTAAGCCCACATAAAGTCTTGATTCCACATAAAGTCTTGATTCCACATAAAGTCTTGATTCCACATAAAGTCTTGATTCCACATAAAGTCTTGATTCCACATAAAGTCTTGATTCCACATAAAGTCTTGAGCCGACAGAAAGTCTTGAGCCCACAGAAAGTCTTGAGCCCACAGAACGTCTTGAGCCCACAGAAAGTCTTGAGCCCACAGAAAGTCTTGAGCCCACAGAAAGTCTTGAGCCCACAGAAAGTCTTGAGCCCACAGAAAGTCTTGAGCCCACAGAAAGTCTTGAACCCACAGAAAGACCGCTGGATGGAATGGACTTGATCTGAGGACGGACTGTCTCAGGACGAGCTGGTCTTTACACAGTGTCCACACGAAACCTGTGCGTGGCTTCCAATCACAGCCATATTTATTCACGCGAATTTAATATATATTTACTCATATTTTGCTTAAAATAAACATCTTTTTTATTTATATATACAAGAGTTCTTAAATCCTTGTAAAGCCAGCAGCACACATAGCGTTTCGGGCAGGTCCTTAATCATATGTTCCCAGCAATTCGACCCGCCAAATCCTTTAATTAACAACCAGGTAGCCATTCACTGCTGGGTGAATAGATGCGAGCAGTTAAGGTGTTGCGCTTAGACAATCCTCCTCGGCCAGGATACGAACCCAGGCCAAATCGCTCTTGAAGCGTGGGACGAGTTTCTTACCACTGCGCCACGGGGAGGGTTCTCCGCATGAGAGGGGAGTGCCAGAATGAGAGGGGAGTGCCAGTATGAGAGGGGAGTGTCAGTATGAGAGGGGAGTGCCAGTATGAGAGGGGAGTGCCAGTATGAGAGGGGAGTGCTAGTATGAGAGGGGAGTACCAGTATGAGAGGGGAGTGCCAGTATGAGAGGGGAGTGTCAGTATGAGAGGGCAGTGCCAGTGTGAGAGGGGGAGTGTCAGTATGAGAGGGGAATGTCAGTATGAGAGGGGAGTGTCAGTATGAGAGGGGAGTACCAGTATGAGAGGGGAGTGCCAGTATGAGAGGGGAGTGCCAGTGTGAGAGGGGAGTGCCAGTGTGAGAGGGGAGTGCCAGTATGAGAGGGGAGTGCCAGTGTGAGAGGGGGAGTGCCAGTGTGAGAGGGGAGTGCCAGTGTGAGAGGGGAGTGCCAGTGTGAGAGGGGAGTGTCAGTGTGAGAGGGGAGTGCCAGTGTGAGAGGGGAGTGCCAGTATTACCCTGGTGAATGAAATGTTATTATCCAGGGTATTGTGGTTGACAATTTATATGACTCGGGTGAGGATCATCTAATTCTTCTGAGCTCAAGTGGCAGCCCAGAGAAGGCTTAAAGTGGCACTTTGGGCCACGATATTTATATAATATATATATATATATATATATATATATAATATATATATATATATATATTGTAGTTGAATATGACTGAAAATGTATGATTAATGATTAAACACGAATCTTCTCCATATTTCTTATGTTTATCTTCACTGTTGAGGGAAGTTGAAAATTTAACTCTCCAAAGTTCATTTTCACACTAAAACTATGGACTGACGCCTAGGGATGCGTTTCATAAGGCACTCCTTACATTTTCAATAGAGAATGTCTTTCGAAATGTAAGGAGTGCATTGCAAAATACTTCCTTAGGCGCAAGACCATAATATCTGTCCATAGGTGGAGGCCAGATGCTTGGGGCTAACCTAAGCCAACTTTGCAGAGGGGAAGAAAGGGTAGTCTGTGGTACAGGGCGGTCATAGGCTGATCATGAGCCCCCTAAGTTAAAAAACTTTAAGAAATATTAGCCTGTAACCCTCCTTCACCAAAGTACTTTTCATGCAGTCTGAAGTGAAATCGCTGGTGTGTTTTCCTTAGAGTTTACCGCGCATCTTCGTGATTTACTGGAAAACAATGAATTGTATTCATTTGGGTTACAGCGAGGCGCATAGTAGAGAAGATGGCTACTGTGATGAGGGGGACGTAACAACGAGTTGATGAAGGGAGAGGCAAGAAGAGAGAATGGAATGAGAGGGAAAAGAAGAGACAGAGAGGGCGACAGGGAGAAAAGGAGGGGGAATTGGCGTGACATTGGGGGGGAGGAGGAGGAGGAGGAGGGGTAAGAGGGGAGAGACAGACATTGAGCCGGGCACCGCCAGATTCCCCTCTCTATATAGATATAAATGGAAATGTTTATATGTTCGAGGATGGAGACAAGGCGGGGAAGTGGGGGGTTATGGGGGGGGGGTAAGAGAGGAGAGGGGGAAGGATAGGAAGATGGGGTGAGAACACTCCCATCACTGGGGGAGATGGTTCAACCCATTCTCGCACTTTCTTACAGTCAATATTGACTTATAAAATACGTGCATATGTGACATATTAAACATACTAGTTTACCTTGAAAAGCTTCATAGAAAACACCGACCTTATCTAACCTTCTTAGTATGTTAAGATAAGCATCTTATTGCTTCGTAATTACAATTATTACCTAACCTATACCTATAATAGGTATAGGTTACCTCCCAACCCTCCAGGGACCTCCCAACCCTCCAGGGACCTCCCCAACCCTCCAGGGACCTGCCCAACCCTCCAGGGACCTGCCCAACCCTCCAGGGACCTGCCCAACCCTCCAGGGACCTGCCCAACCCTCCAGGGACCTCCCAACCCTCCAGGGACCTCCCAACCCTCCAGGGACCTGCCCAACCCTCCAGGGACCTCCCAAACCCTCCAGGGACCTGCCCAACCCTCCAGGGACCATGGCCACTTGCTCAGTTAGAATGCTATACTGTCGTGAGAATGCAAGACAAGACCTCACTAACCTCTTCTCTACATCCTTTAATTAAGAACCTGGTAAATATTTCGTCTTCTCTCTGGGGACTTGTTGGGCTTTAATTATTCTCTTAACAGGTAACTTTACATCAGTCAACTTATCTCCTTCACTAGCTACATAATTTTGGATAATTCCAGGGAAAACTTATTCTCTGGTAAATAAAGATTTATCCAAATCAAATGCAGACTCTAATCTGTGTTATGAAGTTGATTTCTGCAACTTCCACTAATTTTGCTCCCCTATGAATCTAGAAATCCCCACTATGGGGATTTCTAGATTCCCAGTCAATCTGTCAGTGATTGAGGTCCCCCATGACATCAAGTTTAGCTCTCTCACTGCGTGCCACTGTTGCTACTCTCTGCATGCCTTGGTGCAGTTTTCATCATATTACTGTCTGGGGTCTTGTGTTGTTTGCTGGGGGGGTTATAGCTGGGGGGTTATATATTACCAACACCACTGGTCTCTTCCAATATGATGCCAGGGTACAAAGTAATAGATTCTGTGCGTGTGGATTTATGGTGTGTGTGTGTGTGTGTGTGTGTGTGTGTGTGTGTGTGTATGTGCTCATCTAGTTGTGCTTGCGGGGGGTTGAGCTTTGGCTCTTTGGTCCCGCCTCTCAACTGTCAATCAACTGATGTACAGATTCCTGATTCCTGTGTGTGTGTGTGTGTGTGTGTGTGTGTGTGTGTGTGTGTGTGTGTGTGTGTGTGTGTGTGTGTGTGTGTGTGTGTGCTCATCTAGTTGTGCTTGCGGGGGTTGAGCTCTGTCTCTTGGGTCCCGCCTCTCAACTGAGGCGAGACCTGTGTCCCGACTGTGTGTATGTGTGAGAGATGCATGTGTGCGTGTGTGCGTGTGAGCACACGAATGTGGCTCGGGTTGCGAGTAACACAACACACACAGAGTAGCCGTGACTGCCGTGCGTGTCCAGAACCCACTTACCCAGCCATAAAATACATTCACCCACAAATTAAAATCGACTCACATAAACATTCCAAAGTTAATATTAAAAAAATATATTACAAGTAAAATAATAAAATGTAATTGCTGGGTAGCGCTGGATTACATTATAGGAGCAGCAGCGACTGAGAAACAATTCCTGGAATATATAACCGAGTATTATTGTACCGGTGACAATACTTCTCACCAAGACTCAGGGATGTATTTTAGCGTGTACATCTGTGTCTGTGTTCATGTTTGTCTCATCTGTTTGTGCTTGCGGGAGGTTGAGCTTCGGTTCTGTGGTCGCGCCGGTGTGTGTGGGGGTGTGTGTACTCACCTAGTTGTACTTACGTAATTGTGCTTGCGGGGATTGTGCTTTGGCTCTTTGGTCCCGCCCCTCAGCCGCCAATCAACTGGTGTACAGGTTCCTGAGCCTACTGGGCTCTATCATATCTACATTTGAAACTGTGTATGGAGTCACCCTCCACCACATCACTGCCTAATGCTTTCCATTTACTAACTACTCTCACACTGAACTAATTCTTTCTAATGTCTCTGTGACTCATTTGGGTACTAAATTTCCATATGTGTCACCTTGTTCGTGTCCCGCCAGTGTTAAAGAGTTTGTCTTTGTCCACGCTGTTTCCCTGAGAATTTTGTAAGTGGTTATCATGTCTCCCCTTACTCTTCTGTTTTCCAGGGACGTGAGGTTTACCTCCCTTAGCCTTTGCTCGTAGCTCATACCTCTCAGTTCCGGGACGAGTCTTCTCCATCAGCTTGCATGGTATGCAGGTTAGGGACACTGGCCTGTAGTTCAGTGCTTCTGTCTATCCCTTCTTGTATATCGGGACTACATTAACTACTTTCCAAATTTCTGGCAGTTCCCCTGTTACCAGTGATTTGTTGTACACTCTGGAGAGTGGCAGGCATAGTTCTTCTGCTCCTTCCTTTAGTATCCAAGGGGAGATTCCATTTGGGCCTATAGCCTTTGTTACATCCTGAATCCTTCTGCCCCTATCCTTAATTTCATAACCTGTTCCTTTACTGTTGTTTTTCTCCTGATTTTGCTGTGCAGCAATTTAGGCTGAGTCTTTGCCTTGCTTGCGATGTCATTATCATATTGTCTTTCTGCCTCTCTTCTCAACCTGACATATTCATTCCTGGCATTCTGGTATCATTCTGTGCTCTCAAGTGTCCTGTTATTCCTATAGCTTCTCCATGCCCTTTTACTTTGCTGCTTAGCTAGCCTACATCTCTGATTAAACCATGGGTTTCTCGTCTTCATTTCACTGTTTTCCTTTTGTACTGGGACAAACTTGTTTGCTGCGTCCTTGTACTTCTGTGTGATGTAGTCCATCATGTCTTGGGCCGTCTTTCCCCTGAGCTCTGTTCCCCATGCTATATCTGTTAGGAATTTTCTTATCCTGACTGGCATCCCTTTCGGAATGCCAGCCTCTTGTTTACAGTATCCCTCCTCGAGTTCAATAACTCTTCTTCAATCAGGTACTCAAACGCCAGTACACTGTTGTCGCTCATTCCTACTGGAGTCTCAAAACCGATTTCTCATATGTCGGAGTGTGTGTGTGTGTGTGTGTGTGTGTGTGTGTGTGTGTGTGTGTGTGTGTGTGTGTGTGTGTGTGTGTGTGTGTGTGTGTGCGTAAGTTCAACATGTTCGATTGTGTGGCCTTGGCATCTTTGGCCTTGCATTTGCAGGTATCAGTCATATAGATTCCCATTTCATTCACTCTCGGCTTTGTCCCTTTATCGTCTCTCCCCTTAATTAAATGTGTGAATGGATTTGGTTGCTATCTCCTCGGTAATTTCATTCCATTTTCCTACTTCTCCTTCGCTAGAGAAGTATTTCTTCACATCTCTATGGATCATCTATGCTTCTAGCATCCAGTTATATCCTGTCCATCTATTATCACCCAATGTATGCATTTCCTCCTTTTCAACTCTTTCAATTTCCATAAATATTTTGTATGTCTCGCTCATGTCTCCTTTATCACTACCGCTTGGATGCGGGCTTAGGGTTAAGTAGTATAGACTTATGAAGGCCTATTTCGAAGGTCCCTCATGGTTGTTCAGATTATCGCTAGTTCTGCAGTTACCGTTCTCGTTTCCCTATTTCTGTACTCTGCCTATAGTTTAAGACTTATCTAATCTAATCCTAATCTAATCTAATCTAAGCCTATATCTAATCCTATTTTCTATTTGTCTGATCTTGGGATGTATTTTATTGTGTGTATTTACTATTTGTGCCTGAAGGGTCGAGTTTCTAGCTCTTGGGCCCCGCCTTTCTAATCGACGATGGTCTAATGTATCGATTCCCATCATATTTGTCCATTAATCATGTCTACTAACTAACCTAACCTAACCTAACCTAACCTAACCTACCTAACCTAACCTAACCTAACCTACCTAACCTAACTACCTAACCTAACCTAACCTAACCTACCTAACCTAACCTAACCTAACCTAACAACCTACCTAACCTAACTAAACCTAACCTAACCTACCTAACCTAACCTACCTAACCTAACCTAACCTAACCTACCTAACCTAACCTACCTAACCTACCTAACCTAACCTAACCTAACCTAACCTATTTCCCTCCCTCACACACACACGTGCCAGGAGGCGACCCGCACCACCTGTCTTGTATTACTCTCTGATGCTCCATTTATCATGTAACTATTGTCGGTCTTTTTATAATTTTTGTTATACTTCAGTTCAATTTTTGCGTTAGATAGTTTTAAGTCTTAGTTATAAGGTTAGTTTTCCCCGTCCTGCCCACAATGCTGTGCGTACTAGTGGCTTAAGACATTGTATGTTCTAGATCTATCTAGGCATCTAACTTTCTGCTTGTAAGACATTGTATGTTCTAGATCTACCTAGGCATCTAACTTTCTGCTTGTAAGACATTGTATGTTCTAGATCTACCTAGGCATCAAACTTTCTGCTTGTAAGACATTGTATGTTCTAGATCTATCTAGGCATCTAACTTTCTGCTTGTAACACATTGTATATTCTAGATCTACCTAGGCATCTAACTTTCTGCTTGTAACACATTGTATGTTCTAGATCTATCTAGGCATCTAACTTTCTGCTTGTAAGACATTGTATGTTCTAGATCTATCTAGGCATCTAACTTCTGCTTGTAAGACATTGTATGTTCTAGATCTACCTAGGCATCTAACTTTCTGCTTGTAACACATTGTATGTTCTAGATCTATCTAGGCATCTAACTTCTGCTTGTAAGACATTGAATGTTCTAGATCTACCTAGGCATCTAACTTTCTGCTTGTAAGACATTGTATGTTCTAGATCTACCTAGGCATCTAACTTTCTGCTTGTAAGACATTGTATGTTCTAGATCTATCTAGGCATCTAACTTTCTGCTTGTAAGACATTGTATGTTCTAGATCTATCTAGGCATCTAACTTTCTGCTTGTAAGACATTGTATGTTCTAGATCTACCTAGGCATCTAACTTTCTGCTTGTAAGACATTGTATGTTCTAGATCTACCTAGGCATCTAACTTTCTGCTTGTAACACATTGTATGTTCTAGATCTACCTAGGCATCTAACTTTCTGCTTGTAACACATTGTATGTTCTAGATCTACCTAGGCATCTAACTTTCTGCTTGTAACACATTGTATGTTCTAGATCTACCTAGGCATCTAACTTTCTGCTTGTAAGACATTGTATGTTCTAGATCTATCTAGGCATCTAACTTTCTGCTTGTAACACATTGTATGTTCTAGATCTATCTAGGCATCTAACTTTCCGCTTGTAACACATTTTGTATGTATGTATTGTTCCCTAAGTAAACATTAAATCATTAATCTCATCATTACCATTAACTACCAGGCACCTATTTATTGTTAAGTGAACAGAGGCGTTAAGTGAAAAAAAAAATTGGCCATTAGTTTCTGTGTACATGCGTGTGTGCGTGCGTGCATGCGTGTGATCGCAAACGTACATCTTGAGTTGATGTAAACTTGACTGAAAATCTAGACATAAAGAACATTAAATTAAAAAAAAAGTGTGATATATACTTGCAGAAGCGTTAACCATTCCGTGCGGTGACGTGCGACCCCACTTGTCAATCTCTGCAATTCACGAGGTGTTGCAGAGCGCTGGGGGGGGAGGATGGGGGGGGGAAGGATGATGGGGGGGGGGGAAGTATTACACATTTGCAGCTAGGATTTACATGGCGTCTGGCCGCATATCTTAAATCCCTCCCGACTCCCGAGAGTTATAAGGGGAAGGTGCTGTGATGATTGTCCTTGCCTTATAAAGGGGTGGTGCTGTGAAGATTGTCCCTGCCTTATAAGGGGGTGGTGCTGTGAAGATTGTCCCTGCCTTATAAGGGGGAGGTGTTGTGATGATTGTCCCTGCCTTATAAGGGGGTGGTGCTGTGAAGATTGTCCCTGCCTTATAAGGGGGAGGTGTTGTGATGATTGTCCCTGCCTTATAAGGGGGAGGTGTTGTGATGATTGTCCCTGCCTTATAAGGGGGAGGTGCTGTGATGATTGTCCCTGCCTTATAAGGGGGAGGTGTTGTGATGATTGTCCCTGCCTTATAAGGGGGAGGTGCTGTGATGATTGTCCCTGCCTTATAAGGGGGAGGTGCTGTGATGATTGTCCCTGCCTTATAAGGGGGAGGTGCTGTGATGATTGTCCCTGCCTTATAAGGGGGAGGTGTTGTGATGATTGTCCCTGCCTTATAAGGGGGAGGTGCTGTGATGATTGTCCCTGCCTTATAAGGGGTAACCAGACCAACAGTACACAATATGAAGCTGTCTAAGCTTGCTGAAGCTGTAGGCTACAGGCTGTAACTGTAAGACTGATCTCAACATAAAGTACCTCAAATATAAAGAGCTTTTGCCTAACCAGCGCCGTACGACCCTGGCAACAAGCTTAACTAGTCGAGGCAGGTGTTCGATAGACCTCGTAAACGTCAGAATTACGATGCTCTTCATTTCACTGAAGCATCGGAATATTGACGCTGTGGTCGAACACGTCGGAACTACAAAGGGTTTATTATTATTATCTACCACAGACGTGGCCAGACATTTATAATGCTAACCAGCATGTATACATTTTCTTCTGTCCTCCATTGACAGGGTGAGAGATCTGTTAAACATATAGTTCAGGGATTTATTGAACAATCAACCACAGATGGTGATTGTAGTGCTTTTAAAATGCTAGGCTAAGCTACATACGTATATACATAAATACACAGATTTACGTATGAACTACATGAAGTGTTCGATGTGTCTTTTACATAGTGTCACTAATGTGTATTTACAGAGGTGAAATGGAATTCTGATCAGCTTCCACATATACTTTATACACATGTACACACACACACATATATACGTACATATACATATATACTTACATATATACACACACATGCATTCACATACATTTGTCTCTTTTACTCTGACAGGGTGAGATAGGTGATAGAGAAACTAGTGTGCAATTAAGCACTTAATCACTGAAGGTGATTAAGGTGCTTTCACAAGCTCAGGTTATATACTTACATCATATACATTCATTGTATAATTGATACATTACATGGTCAATCTTGGGTACAAGTCCAATATATCATCAAGTGTTCCAGTACTCATATAGTAATTACAGAGTTCAGCATACCTTAGCCCAGGAGGGCGAAAGTCAGTCAGTATGGGACATTCTACAATATAATGTTCAAGGGAGTACATGTTTTCTCTTTCACAAAGTTGACACATTGTGTACTCGACATTTGGGTTTGAGAAAGCTGCCAGATACGTCTATATCCCAGGCGTATTCTGGCCACTATAACATCACATTGCCGGGTTCTTGTTCTATTAGTCCCATATGTGAATGCCTCCTCACGATATCTATCATATATTTAATACTGCAACTTCAGGTCTTTGTGAATTTGTTAGGTCGGTGAGATTTTCATTAGATATTTGTTAAAGTATTCTCTTTGTCACTGCTAATGAGACACCCATATCAATTTCTACCACTGGTTTTCTACAGTCTGTCTTTGCAAGGATATCAACAGTGTCATGCCTTGAGATGCTACCATGTGATGGTATCCATAGGAATTTTATTTCAAATCTCTTTTCTTTAGCACTACATAAAGTGGTCGATGTATTCTACACCTAGTTGTATTCACCTAGTTGTGTACACCTAGTTGTGTACACCTAGTTGTGTACACCTAGTTGTATTTACCTAGTTGTGCTTACGGGGGTTGAGCTCTGCTCTTTCAGCCCGCCTCTCAACTGTCAATCAACTATTGTCTTTTACTTAGTATTATTAATGTGCATTTACAGAGGTGAAATGTAATTCTGACAACAGAGAGTTTAAGGGCACTTTTCCTCCTACAATGATAGTACTTACAGTAACTACTTTCTCGAACGTACAAAAGTGAACGGTTACCGGCAACAATGGTCACGGTCTGGACTATTAATA
>NW_025563120.1:0-76415 GCF_020424385.1 Procambarus clarkii
TTGGGATATTTTGAAAACTGCAGGGGGGGTTTGGGCAAAATGTAACCCATCGCCACTCTGATTTATTGGCATATTTTCGGTATAAAAAGTCGTAATTTCAATCTGTGAATACGTGCAAAGAGCCAGAATTTGGCTCCAAAATATGGCTCAAGGGTCGAATTTGAGATAATTGAGATTTTTGAAAACTGCCGGGGAGGCTTTTGGCAAAAATTTTCCCATCGCTGCTCTCAGTAATTGACATGTTTTCGGTATAAAAAGTCGTAATATCAAACTGCGAATATGTACAGAGAGCCAGAATTTGAGTCCAAAATATGGGTCAAGCGTCGAATTTGGGATGTTTGGGATATTTTCAAAACTGCAGGGGGGTTTGGTCAAAATGTGACCCATCGCTGCTCTCAATAATTGGCATATTTCCTTTATAAAAATCGTAAATTCAAACTGCGAATACGTGCAGAGAGTCAGAATTTTGCTCTAAAATATGGCTCAAGAGTCGAATTTGGGATGTTTGGGATATTTTGAAAACTGCAGGAGGGTTTGTGCAAAATGTGACCAATCGCTGCTTTCAGTAATTGGACTACTTTCGGTAAAAAAATCATAACTTCAAACTGTAAATACGTGCAGAGAGCCAGAATTTGGCTCCAAAATATGGCTCAATCGTTTAATTTGGGATGTTTGGGATATTTTGAAAACTGCAGGGGGGGGTTTGGGCAAAATGTGATCAGTCGCTGCTCTTAGTAAATGTCCTATTTTCGGTAATAAAAGTCGTAATTTCAATTTGCGAATACGTGCATAGAGCCAGAATTTGGCTCCAAAATATGGCTCAAGGGCCGAATTTGAGATGTTTGGAATATTTTGAAAACTCCAGAGGGGTTTGGGCAAAATGTGATCAATCGCTGCTTTCAGTAATTGGCATATTTCCTGTATAAAAAGTCGTAATTTCAATCAGCGAATACGCGCAGAGAGCCAGAATTTGGCTCCAAAATATGGCTCAAGGGTCGAATTTGAGATGTTTGGGATATTTTGAAAACTGTAGGGGGGGTTTGGGCAAAATGTGACCCATCACCGCTCCCAGTAATTGGCATATTTCCTGTATAAAAAGTCGTAATTTCAATCAGCGAATACGTGCAGAGACCCAGAATTTGGCTCCAAAATATGGCTCAAGCGTAAAATTTGGGATGTTTTTGATACTATGAAAACTGCAGAGGGAGGGGGGCGAAATGTGACCATCGCTGCTCTCAATAATTGGAATACTTTGGGTATAAAATTCGTAATTTCATGCAGTGAATACGTGCAGAGAGCCAGAAGTTTGCTCCAAAATATGGCTCAAGGGTCGAATTTGAGATTTTTGGGATATTTTGAAAACTCCAGAGGGGTTTGGGCAAAATGTGATCCATTGCCGCTTTCAGTCATTGGCATATTTTCTGTATAAAAAGTCGTAATTTCACTCTGCGAATACGTGCAAAGAGCCAGAATTTGGCTCCAAAATATGACTCAAGGCTCAAATTTGGGATAATTGGGATATTTTGAAAGCTGCCGGGGAGGCTTTGGGCAAAAATTGACCCATCGCTGCTCTCAGTAATTGACATATTTTCGGTATAAAATTCGTAATTTCAAACTGTGCAGAGAGCCAGAATTTGGCTCCAAAATGTGGCTCAAGCGTTGAATTTGGGATATTTGGGATATTTTCAAAACTACAGGGTGTTATTGCGGAAACTGTGACCCATAGCCGATCTCAGTAATTGGCATATTTTCGGTATAAAATTAGTAATTTCAAACTGCGAATACGTGCAGAGAGCCAGAATTTGGCTCCAAATTTTGGCTCAAGCGTCGAATTTGGGATGTTTGCGATGTTTAGAAAACTACAGGGACGGTTTGGGCAAAATGTGTTCCATCGCCGCATTCAGTAATTGGCATATTTTCGGCATAAAAATTCGTAATTTCATACTGCGAATACGTGCAGAGAGCCAGAATTTGGCTCCAAAATATGGCTCAAACGCTGAATTTGCGATGTTTGGGATATTTCAAAAACTGCAGGGTTGGTTTAGGCAAAATGTAATCCATCGCCGCTATAAGTAATTGGCATATTTTCGGTATAAAGTACGTAATTTATGTACTTTATAATACATAAATTTATAATCACGTGTACGTAATACATGTGATTATAATAGTTTTTACCATCTGTGAAGAAAATGTCTGTAACCATTTGTTAATCCATTTTTTTTTCTGCCTGCCTGCCTGCCTGCCTGCCTGCTAAAACTTGTCCACTCAATATGCTGTTGAATATCAATCTCCAGTGTTCACTTACCGTTAATTCATACAATATTAAACAAATAAAGTCATTAACAAATCTTTAAACATTTTCAGCACTTACATTCTTTCTAACATGAATCACAGTAACTAATATACTTAACTCAGTCACAAACATTTTTCTTATTCCTTCCTAAACCCCTCACTATATATAACCTATCTCAAAAAATTTAGTTTAAATACCTAACTGCCATCCCTCCCTTCCCCCCGCCCCCCATCAACCCAGGATGACCCACGGTAGCTCCTCTAGACCCCCCTACCAACAACCTCCCCCCAACGGTGGCCGCCATATCCCTACCCCGATTCCACCCCAGTGTTACCCCCCCCCCTCCTCTCCTCCCCGTCAAACAGAGAAAATGGCGGCGATAACGCTCTATTACCCAGCCAAACCGTTCGCCTCATTTGGACATACAACAGTAAATATTAATTATTACACCCGTTTAAACATTCACATGTCAGTCAGTTAGCCTAAATTCTCCTCTATTCATTCAGTCATGACACTGCTTCACTGGACTGCAACCTCATCGAATAACGCTGCCATTTATTTCTAACTGTCAACACAAACTCACAATTTCACATGTCAATCATTGCAATTGTTTATAAATAGACACTAACTTACCCTGCTTGCTCCGAGGTATAAATACAGGTGCCAAATTTTATTCAGAAGGCAACTCCAGCGTGGCCTAGTCGGATAGAACATGTTCCTAATCCGGATAGACCTGCGTTCGAGCCTGTCGCAACGGATGCAACTACAGGGAACAGATAGATTTCTGTGATGTCCTCTCCTGTAGGAGCATCAGTTTCGATAGATTCTCTGGATAGCCGAAGATTGATTGACTGATCCCTTGGAATGTGGGGAAGGGTTGAAATCCGGGGGCCCACGGACGGATACCTGGATCCACTGAACTCGGGCAGGGCTTTCAATTCACCTGGATTTCAGGTGGGGAGAAGGGAGGCAATTTGGGTCGACACAAATGGCTTCCTGGACCCAGAACTCCATGGATACACGTGTCCGTGTATCCTTGGATACATGTCCGTGTATCACAGACAAGCATAGATAGTCACACGGATTGATCACACGGATACATTTCCGTGTGATCCGTGAATCCGTGTGATACGGGATTCGAACCTAGGTGGGTTGGGATAATTTGAGGCAATTTGAGGGGACACAAATGGCTTCCTGGACCCCAGAACCCCATGGATAACCCTAAACATAATACGGTTACGAAATCCCATAAGATACACGGAAATCCCTAAGATACACGGATAGGTTCGTGTGACAGGTAACAGGGGGACGGAAGAGAGGGAGGGAGGGAAGAAGGAGATGATAAGATGAGGGAAGATGGAGGGTATAATTCAATTTCAATTATCACTTTTATTAATTACAATTAACTCAATTTAATTGGAGTTAAAAATCTAGTTAAGATTTATCTTAAATGATAAAGATAAAGAGTCTTAATTTAAATGAGTTTAAATCTAGGGAGGGAAGGAGGGAGGTTTATTTTCTGTTGTTAGGTTACGCTAACCAACCGTAGGTTTAACCAACCTAACCAACCTAAACTAACCTAACCTAACCAAATATAACCAACCTTATTTTAAAGTTCATAAACCTTTATAACATTAATGTAAACTAAATTAATTTAATTAATGTAATAAATTAATGTAAATTAAAGAAAATTATTTTAAAAAATAAACTATATTAAATAAAAGTTAAACTTGTTCCTCGTTCCTCCCTTTATAACCCTTTGATAACTATAGGTTAAAAATAATAAGGACATTAACTCCATTAGGCAGTTTTAGGTTAGTTTAGGTTACAGGTTAGGTTAGGTTTAGGTTTAGGTTAGGTTGGGAAATAAGTCAGTGCTTTAAACAACCAACAGCTAAAAGGACAGACTCCAAGATTTAATGCTCTGGATAGTGCATTAATGTGCATTAAATTATTAAATTAAATTAAATTATTAAATTTTTAAATTGTTAGCATTAAAGCATGAATTAGATCTATTTGTGTACTCACACATAGGTGAGTACACATAAATGAATGATTTGTTCCTTCTCGTCTCACAATCGGGGATTCAAGGGTTCGAATCCCGGTCGGACAGGTTTGTATTTGTTGGTAGCGTTTCCTTTCACCCAATGCCTCTATTCACCTAGAAGTAAATAGTGAGTTACTTGCATCCTGGTGAGTGAGTGAGGGTTAGTCACTAGTTGGACCTTGTGGGGGTAGGTGTTATAAGTTATATGTATATATATAAACTGCTTGTTCCACGACTCAGTGATTTTACATGTGTTGACTAAATGAAGCCTAAGAGAGCATATCTAAGACCTAAAATTTGGCCATTTTAGATTATTTTTACTTCTAAATTATTTGAATTTATGCCATGGCCATTTATGCTTAGAAGAGATTTGCTTAGGTTCTTTAATTACCGGTAGGTTGGTGGCATTTGCATGCAATTTGTGCGAGATCAATAGCATCCCAACATTTCCATTTTGGAGAAACACTCCATTTGTTGTTGGTTTGACTAAATAGTTGCTATAAGCACTATCATTAATGGAGAATTGGCTGGTATGTGTGAGTAAACTCCATTATGCAGTTTCAGGTTAGCTTGGGTTACAGGTTAGGTTAGGTTTTAGGTGACGGTGTTCAGGTTTGATTAGGTGACAGGTTGATGATTAGATGACACACACAACCCTGTGTGTGTACTTACCTAGTTACTCACCTAGTTGTGTCTGCAGGATCGAGCATTGACTCTTGGATCCCGCCTTTCGAGCATCGGTTGTTTACAGCAATGACTCCTGTCCCATTTCCCTATCATACCTGGTTTTAAAATTATGAATATATTTGCTTCCACAACCTGTTCCTGAAGTGCATTCCATTTTCCCACTACTCTCACGCTAAAAGAAAACTTCCTAACATCTCTATGACTCATCTGAGTTTCAAGCTTCCATCCATGTCCCCTCGTTATGTTACTATTCCGTGTGAACATTTCGTCTATGTCCACTCTGTCAATCCCTCTGAGTATCTTATACGTTCCTGTCATGTCCCCCCTCTCCCTTCTTCTTTCTAGTGTCGTAAGGCACAGTTCCCTCAGGCGCTCCTCATACCCCATCCCTCGTAGCTCTGGGACGAGTCTCGTTGCAAACCTCTGAACCTTTTCCAGTTTCATACTATGCTTCATCAGATAGGGACTCCATGATGAGGCGGCATACTCTAAGACTGGCCTCACGTAGGCAGTGTAAAGCGCCCAAAATGCCCCCTTACTTAGGTTTCTGAATGATGTTCTAACTTTTGCCAGTGTAGAGTACGCTGCTGTCGTTATCCTATTTATATGTGCCTCAAGAGATAGATTAGGTGTTACGTCCACCCCCAGGTCTCTTTCGCGCGTCGTCACAGGTAGGCTGTTCCCCTTCATCGTGTACTGTCCCTTTGGTCTCCTATCTCTTAGTCCCATTTCCATAACTTTACATTTGCTCGTGTTGAATTCCAGTAGCCATTTCTCTGACCATCTCTGCAACCTGTTCAGGTCCTCTTGGAGGATCCTGCAATCCTCATCTGTCACTACTCTTCTCGTCAACTTTGCGTCATCCGCAAACATCGACATGTAGGACTCTAGGCCTGTAAACATGTCGTTAACATATACAAGAAATAGAATTGGTCCCAGCACCGATTCTTGTGGTACTCCACTTGTTACTGTTCGCAAGTCCGACTTCTCGCCCCTTACCATAACTCTTTGGCTCCTTCCTGTTAGGTAGTTCCTTATCAATGCCAGGACCTTTCCCCCCACCCCCGCCTGCCTCTTGAGCTTCCCCCCCCCCTTCAATATGCTGTTGAATATCAATCTCCAATGTTCACTTACCGTTAATTCATACAATATTAAACAAATGAAGTCATTAACAAATCTTTCAATATGCTGTTGAATATCAATCTCCAGTGTTCACTTACCGTTAATTCATACAATATTAAACAAATGAAGTCATTAACAAATCTTTAAACATTTTCAGCACCTACATTCTTTCTAACATGAATCACAGTAACTAATATACTCAACTCAGTCACAAACACTTTTCTTATTCGTTCCTAAACACCTCACAATATATAACCTATCTCAAAAAATTAAGTTTAAATACCTAACTGCCAACCCGCTATTCCCCCCCCCCCCCCCCACCAACCAGGAAGTCCCACGGTAGCTCCTCTGGACCCCCCCTACCAACAACCTCCTCCCAACGGTGGCCGCCATATCCCTACCCCTATTCCACCCCTGTGTTACCCCCCCCCCCTCTCTCCACCCCGTCAAACAAAGAAAATGGCGGCGATAACGCTATATTTACCCAGCCAAACCGTTCGCCTCATTTGGACATACAACAGTAAATATTAATTAGTACACCCGTTTAGGGTGCAATAATTAAACCCATTCACATGTCAGACATTCAGACATTCACATGTCAGTCAGTTAGCCTAAATTCTCCTCATCGGGGAAGGGTTGAAATCGGGGGCCCACGGACCGATACCTGGATCCACTGACCTCGGGCAGGTCTTTCAATTCACCTGGATTTCAGGTGGGGAGAAGGGAGGCAATTTGGGTCGACACAAATGGCTTCCTGGATCCAGAACTCCATGGATACACGTGTCCGTGTGTCCTTGGATACATGTCCGTGTATCACAGACAAGCATAGATAGTCACACGGATTGATCACACGGATACATTTCCGTGTGATCCGTGTGATACGGGATTCGAACCTAGGTGGGTGGGGATAAGGATAAGGGAGGCAATTTGAGGGGACACAAGTGGCTTCCTGGACCCCAGAACCCCATGGATAACCCTAAACATAATACGGTTACGAAATCCCAAAAGATAAGATACACGGACATACATAAGATACACGGAAATCCCTAAGATACACGGATAGGTTCGTGTCACAGGTAACAAGGGGACGGAAGGGAAGGAGGGAGGGAGGAAGGGAGGGTATAATTCAATTTCAATTATATATTTTATTAATTACAATTAAATCAATTTAACTCAATTTAATTGGAGTTAAAAATCTAGTTAAGATTTAATTTAAAATTTAAATTTAAATCTAATTTAAATTTATAAATTTAAATTTAGTCTTAATTTAAATGAGTTTAAATCTAGGGAGGGAAGGAGGGAAGTTTTTAATGTTGTTAGATTAGCGTAGGTTACATTAGGTTTAACCAACCTAACCAACCTAAACTAACCTAATATAACCAACCTTTTTTAAAGTTCATAAACCTTTATAACATTAATGTAAACTATATTAAAGAAAATTATTTTAAAAAATAAACTATATTAAATAAAAGTTAAACTTGTTCCTTAACTTGTTCTTTGTTCCTCCCTTTGATAACTATAGGTTAAAAATAATAAGGTCATTAACTCCATTAGGCAGTTTTAGGTTAATTTAGGTTACAGGTTAGGTTAGGTTTAGGTTATGTTGAGAAATAAGTCAGTGCTTTAAACAACCAACGGCTAAAAGGACAGACTCCAAGATTAATGCTCTATCCTGCTGGATCGAGCATTAATGTGCATTAAATTATTAAATTAAATTAAATTATTAATATTTTAAATTATTAGCATTAAAGCATGAATTGGATCTATGTGTGAACTCACACCTAGGTGAGTACACATAAATGAATGACTTGTTCCTTCTCGTCTCACAATCGGGGATTCAAGGGTTCGAATCCCGGTCGGACAGGGTTGTAATTGTTGGTAGCGTTTCCTTTCACTCAATGCCTCTATTCACCTAGAAGTAAATAGTGAGTTACTTGCATCCTGGTGAGTGAGTTATTCACTAGTTGGACCTTATGGGGGTAGGTGTTATAAGCCTAACATATGTATATATAAACTGCTTGTTCCACGACTCAGGGATTTTACATGTGTTGAGTAAATGAAGCCTAAAAGAGCATATCTAAGACCTAAAATTTGGCCATTTTAGATTATTTTTACTTTTAAATTATTTGAATTTATGCCATGGCCATTTATGCTTAGAAGAGATTTGCTTAGGTTCTTTAATTACCGGTAGGTTGGTGGCATTTGCATGCAATTTGTGCGAGATCAATAGCTTCCCAACATTTCCATTTTGGAGAAACACTCCATTTGTTGTTGGTTTGACTTAATAGTTGCTATCAGCACTATCATAATGGAGAATTGGCTGGTATGTGTGAGTAAACTCCATTATGCAGTTTTAGGTTAGTTTGGGTTACAGGATAGGTTAGGTATTAGGTGACGGTGTTCAGGTTTGATTAGGTGATAGGTTGATGATTAGAGGACACACACAACCATGTGTGTATGTGTGTGTGTGTGTGTGTGTGTGTGTGTGTGTGTGTGTGTGTGTGTGTGTGTGTGTGTGTGTGTGTGTGTGTGTGTGTGTGTGTGTGTGTGTGTGTGTGTGTGTGTGTGTGTGTGTGTGTGTGTGTGTGTGTGTGTGTGTGTGTGTGTGTGTGTGTGTGTGTGTGTGTGTGGTGTGTAAGAATGTCAAACATTGAAATGTGTACATGTGATTATAATAGTTTTTACCATCTGAGAAGAAAATGTCTGTAACCATTTGTTATTCCATTTTCTTTCTGCCTGTCTGCCTGCTGAAACTTGTTCACCCAATATTCTGTTTGGAAACAACATTTTAATATGTCTTTTCAAGGTTCTAAATAATACAAAACCTCGCATTATGATTTGAAGTTAAAATCCTCAAATTTGGTAATATAGTGATTTTTTCACGTTTTTCATGTAGTGTGATTATACGTAATTATACTCGTTTTTACCAATATTTCAATACTACTTCAAGTTTTCTAACGATATGTGATTTAGCCTTCAAATCGCAGAATATCGCATAATATTGCATTTTTTAGCAAGTATTCTTGCATTTTGTTTTGTACTAAAAATCATCGAATTTAGCTATATTTTGACGTTTATCATCCCCTTTTCCTTTATGTGATTTAAACAAAATATCATTGAATTAGGCAATATTTATCCGTTTTTCAACGTTTTTCTGAATTTTCAGTTTTTTGTTATAATTCATTATATATACGATAAAAATGATGCAAACACATAATTGCTTAGAAATTAACCTTAAATACTTCATTTTCAATCAACTATTTGTTTCTCGTTAAGATACTGTGTAATATATTGAAAAGGGGAGAAGTTCTGTTTTAATTGCATATATCGACGTTTCACCCGGATTAGAGCGGTTTTACGTGTACATCTTCCATTGGAAATATAAACGGAAAATCAGGAACATTTTAGTTAACTCTAATGAAAACACATTGATTTTTATCATTTGTATTGGAAACAACATTTTAATATGTCTTTTCTAGGTTCTAAATAACACGAAACTTCGCTATATAATTTAAAGTTAAAATCCTCAAATTTGGTAATATAGTGACTTTTTTCACGTTTTTCATGTAGTGTGATTATACGATGTAAGATGTACACGTAAAACCGCTCTAATCCGGCTTAAACGTCGATATATGCAATAAAATCAGAACTTCTCCCCTTTTCAATATCTTACATAGTATCTTAACGAGAAACAAATAGTTGATTGAAAATGAAGTATTTAAGGTTAATTTCTAACCAATTATTTGTTTGCGAAAGCAAAGGAGCTGAACAAAAGAACATGGAGGAACTTCCGTAATAACAGAACACCAGAAAGTAAAGAGAGATACCAGAGAACCAAGAACGAGTATGTTAGTGCGAGAAGAGCAGCTGAGAAAAGGTATGAAAATGATATAGCTAATAAAGCCAAGACCGAACCAAAGCTACTACACAGTCACATCAGGAGGAAGACAACAGTGAAGGAACAATTGATGAAACTTAGGGTGGGCGAGGACAGGTACACAGAGAATGACAAAGAGGTGTGTGAAGAACTCAACAAAAGGTTCCAGGAGGTCTTTACAATAGAACAGGGAGAAGTCACGGCGCTAGGAGAGGTGGCAGCAAAGCAGGTGACCTTGGAAAGGTTTGAAATTACAAGAGATGAGGTCAAGAAGCCCCTATTGGAGCTGGATGTGAGAAAAGCTATTGGGCCGGATGGAATCTCACCATGGGTATTGAAAGAGTGTGCAGGAGCACTTTGCTTGCCACTCTCCATAGTGTATAGTAGGTCACTGGAAACGGGAGACCTACCAGAAGTATGGAAGACTGCTAATGTAGTACCAATATTTAAAAAGGGTGACAGACAAGAGGCACTGAACTACAGGCCAGTGTCCTTAACTTGTATACCATGCAAGGTGATGGAGAAGATTGTGAGAAAAAACCTAGTAACACATCTGAAGAGAAGAGACTTCGTGACAACCCATTAACATGGGTTCAGGGAGGGTAAATCTTGCCTTACAGGCTTGATAGAATTCTATGATCAGGTGACAAAGATTAAGCAAGAAAGAGAAGGATGGGCGGACTGCATTTTTTTGGAATGTCGGAAAGCCTTTGACAAAGTACCCCATAAAAGGTTGATACATAAGCTGGAGAAACAGGCAGGAGTAACTGGTAGGGCGCTCCAGTGGATAAGGGAGTACCTAAGCAATAGGAAGCAGAGAGTTATAGTGAGGGGTGAGAACTCAGAATGACGTGAAGTCACCAGTGGAGTCCCACAGGGCTCTGTACTTGGACCTATCCTGTTTCTGATATACGTAAATGATCTCCCAGAGGGTATAGACTCATTCCTCTCAATGTTTGCTGACGACGCCAAAATTATGAGAAGGATTAAGACAGAGGAGGACAGCTTGAGGCTTCAAGAAGACCTGGACAAGCTGCAGGAATGGTCGAACAAATGGATGTTAGAGTTTAACCCAAGCAAATGTAATGTAATGAAGATAGGGGTAGGAAGCAGGAGACCAGATATAAGGTATCACTTGGGAGATGAAATACTTCAAGAGTTAGAGAGAGAGAAAGACCTGGGGGTTGATATCACGCCAGACCTGTCCCCTGAAGCTCATATCAAGAGGATAACATCAGCAGCATATGCCAGGTTGGCTAACATAAGAACGGCCTTTAGAAACTTGTGTAAGGAATCTTTCAGAACATTATATACCACGTATGTCAGACCAATCCTGGAGTATGCGGCTCCAGCATGGAGTCCATATCTAGTCAAGCATAAGACTAAACTGGAAAAGGTTCAAAGGTTTGCCACCAGACTAGTACCCGAGCTGAGAGGTATGAGCTACGAGGAGAGACTACGGGAATTGAACCTCACTTCGTTGGAAGACAAAAGAGTTAGGGGGGACATGATCACCACATTCAAGATTCTCAAGGGAATCGACAGGGTTGATAAAGACAGGCTATTTAACACAAGGGGCACACGCACTAGGGGACACAGGTGGAAACTGAGTGCCCAAATGAGCCACAGAGATATTAGAAAGAACTTTTTTAGCGTCAGAGTGGTTGACAAATGGAATGTATTAGGAAGTGATGTGGTGGAGGCTGACTCCATACACAGTTTCAAGTGTAGATATGATAGAGCCCAATAGGCTTAGGAACCTGTACACCTGTTGATTGACGGTTGAGAGGCAGGACCAAAGAGCCAGAGCTCAACCCCCGCAAGCACAACTAGGTGAGTACAACTAGGTGAGTACACACACACACACACACACACACACACACACACACACAGGGTTGTGTGTGTCATCTAATCATCAACCTGTCACCTAATCAAACTTGAACACCATCACCTAAAACCTAACCTAACCTGTAACCCAAACTAACCTAAAACTGCATAATGGAGTTTACTCACACATACCAGCCAATTCTCCATTAATGATTGTGCTTATAGCAACTATTTAGTCAAACCAACAACAAATGGAGTGTTTCTCCAAAATGGAAATGTTGGGATGCTATTGATCTCGCACAAATTGCATGCAAATGCCACCAACCTACCGGTAATTAAAGAACCTAAGCAAATCTCTTCTAAGCATAAATGGCCATGGCATAAATTCAAAAAATTTAAAAGTAAAAATAATCTAAAATGGCCAAATTTTAGGTCTTAGATATGCTCTCTTAGGCTTCATTTAGTCAACACATGTAAAATCACTGAGTCGTGGAACAAGCAGTTTATATATACATATGTTAGGCTTATAACACCTACCCCCATAAGGTCCAACTAGTGAATAACTCACTCACCAGGATGCAAGTAACTCACTATTTACTTCTAGGGTGAATAGAGGCATTGGGTGAAAGGAAACGCCACCAACAATTACAACTCTGTCCGACCGGGATTCGAACCCTTGAATCCCCCGATTGTGAGACGAGAAGGAACAAGTCATTCATTTATGTGTACTCCCCTATGTGTGAGTACACACACAGATCCAATTCATGCTTTAATGCTAATAATTTAAAATATTAATAATTTAATTTAATAATTTAATGCACATTAATGCTCGATCCAGCAGGATAGAGCATTAATCTTGGAGTCTGTCCTTTTAGCCGTTGGTTGTTTAAAGCACTGACTTATTTCCCAACATAACCTAAACCTAACCTAACCTGTAACCTAAATTAACCTAAAACTGCCCAATGGAGTTAATGACCTTATTATTTTTTACCTATAGTTATCAAAGGTTTATAAAGGGAGGAACAAGGAATAAGTTAAGGAGCAAGTTTAACTTTTATTTAATATAGTTTATTTTTTAAAATAATTTTCTTTAATATAGTTTACATTAATGTTATAAAGGTTTATGAACTTTAAAAAAAAAGTTGGTTATATGAGGTTAGTTTAGGTTAGTTTAGGTTGGTTAGGTTGGTTAAACCTATTGTAACCTACGCTAACCTAACAACAGAAAATAAACCTCCCTCCTTCCCTCCCTAGATTTAAACTCTTTTAAATTAAGACTTAAATTTTAACTAGATTTTTAACTCCAATTAAGGAGAGTTAAATTAAATAGATTTTTTAAATAATTAAATTGATTTAATTAAATAATTAAATTGATTTAATTAAATAATTAAATTGATTTAATTAAATAATTAAATTGATTTAATTGTAATTAATAAAATTGATAATTGAAATTGAATTATGCCCTCCATCTCTCCCTTCCTCCCTCCCTCCCTCCCTCCCTCTCTTCTTCCCTCCCTTCCGTCCCCCTGTTACCTGGCTCTCTGCACGTATTCGCAGTTTGAAATTACGAGCTTTTATACCGAAAATATGCCAATTACTGAGAGCAGCGATGGGTCACATTTTGCCCAAACCCCCCTGCAGTTTTCAAAATATCCCAAACATCCCAAATTCGATCCTTGAGGCATATTGTGGAGCCAAATTCTGGCTCTCTGCACGTATTTCTAGTTTGAAAATACTACTTTTTATACAGAAAATATGCCAATTACAATAGGCGGTGATGGTTCATATTTTGACCAAACATACCCTGCAGTTTTCAAAATATTTCAAACTTCCCAATTTCGACGCTTGAGCCATATTTTGGAGCTAAATTCTTGCCTCTGCACGTATTCGCAGTTTGAAATCTTAAATTTTGTTCCGAAAATACGCCATTTACTGAGAGCAGCGATGGGTTTAATTTTGCCTAAACCCTCCCCGGCAGTTTTCTAAATATCCAAAACATCCCAATTTCGGCGCTTGAGCCATATGTAGGAGCCGAATTCTGGTGCTCTGCACGTATTCGAAGTGTGAAATTTCGTTTTTTTATACCGAAAATATGCCAATTACTGAGAGCGGCGATGGGTCACATTTTGCCCAAACCCCCGTTCAGATTTCAAAATTTCCCAAACATCCCAAATTCGAGCCTTAAGCCATATTTTGGAGCCAAATTTTCGCTCTCTGCACGTATTCCCAGTTTGAAATTACGACTTTTTATACCGAAAATATGCCAATGACAGAAAGCAGCTATGGATCACATTTTGCCCAAACCCTCCCAGCAATTTTCAAAATATCCCAAACATCCTAAATTCGACGCTTGAGCCATATTTTGGAGCCAAATTCTGGCTCTCTACACGTATTCGCCGTTTGAAATTACCACTTTTTATACCGAAAATATGCAAATTACTGAGAGCAGCGACGGATCATATTTTGCCAAAACCCTCCCTGCAGTTTTCAAAATATCCCAAACATCAAAAATTTGACGCTGGATCCACAATTTGGAGACAAATTCTGGCTCTCTGCACGTATTCGCCTTTTGAAATTACGACTTTTTATACCGAAAATATGTCAATTACTGAGAGCGGCGATGGGTCAATTTTTGCCCAAATCCTCTTCGGCAGTTTTCAAAATATCCCAAACATCCCAAATTCGAGCCTTGAGCCATATTTAGAGCCAAATTCTGGCTCTCTGCCAGAATTAATTACAGAAAATTACGAATTTTATACCGAATAAATTCCAATTACTGGGAGCGGCGATGGGTCACATTTTGCCCAAACCCCCCAACTGCAGTTTTCAAAATATCCTAAAATCTCAAATTCGACCCTTGAGGGATATTTTGGAGCCAAATTATGGCTATCTCCACGTATTCGCTGATTGAAATTACGACTTTTTATACAGAAAATATGCCAATTACTGAAAGCCGCGATGGATCACATTTTGCCCAAACCCCCCTGCAGTTTTCAAAATATCCTAAACATCCCAAATTCGACCCTTGAGCCATATTTTGGAGCCAAATTCTGGCTCTCTTCACGTATTCTTAGTTTGAAAATACTACATTTTATACAGAAAATATGCCACTTACTGAAAGCGGCGATGGATCACATTTTGCCCAAACCCCCCTGCAGTTTTCAAAATATCCCAAACTTCCCAATTTCGACGCTTGAGCCATATTTTGGAGCCAAATTTTCGCTCTCTGCACGTATTCCCAGTTTGAAACTACGAATTTTATTCCGAAAATATGCCAATTACTGAGAGCGTCGATGGGTCAAATTTTACCTAAACCCTCCCCGGCAGTTTCCGAAATATCCCAAACATCCCAATTTCATCGCTTGAGCCATATGTAGGAGCCAAATTCTGGCTCTGTGCACGTATTCGCAGTTTGAAATTACGACTTTTTATACCGAAAATATGCCAGTAACTGAGAGTGGCGATGGGTTATATTTTGCCCAAACCCCCCCTGCAGTTATCAAAATATCCTGAACATCCCAAATTCGAGACTTGAGCCATATTTAGAACCAAATTCTGGCTCTCTGCACCTATTCGCCGTTTGAAAATACGAATTTTATACCGAATAAATTCCAATTACTGGGAGAGGCGATGGGTCACATTTGGCCCAAACCCCCCCCCCCCTGCAGTTTTCAAAATATCCCAAACATCCAAAATTCGACCCTTGAGCCATATTGTGGAGCCAAATTCTGACTTATTGCATGTATTCTTAGTTTGAAAATACTACGTTTATAAAGAAAATATGCCAATTACTATAGGCGGCGATGGTTCACATTTTGACCAAACACTCCCTGCAGTTTTCAAAATATCCCAAACTTTCCAATTTCGACGCTTGAGCTATATTTTGGAGCCAAATTCTCGCTCTCTGCACGTATTCGCAGTTTGAAATTACGAACTTTATTCCGAAAATATGCCAATTACTGAGAGCGGCGATGGGTCAAATTTTGCCTAAACCCTCCCTGGCAGTTTTCAAAATATCCCAAACATCCCAATTTCAACGCTTGAGCCATATGTAGGAGCCGAATTCTGGTGCTCTGCACGTATTCGCAGTTTGAAATTTCGTTTTTTTATACCGAAAATATGCCAATTACTGAGAGTTGCGATGGGTCACATTTTGCCCAAACCCCTGTTCAGTTTTCAAAATATCCCAAACATCCCAAATTCGAGCCTTGAGCCATAATTTGGAGCCAAATTTTCGCTCTCTGCACGTATTCGCAGTTTGAAATTACGACTTTTTATACCGAAAATGTGCCATTGACAGAAAGTAGCTATAGATCACAATTTGCCGAAACCCTCCCAGCAGTTTTGAAAATGTCCCAAATATCCTAAATTCGACGCTTGAGCCATATTTTGGAGCCAAATTCTGGCTCTCTGCACGTATTCGCCTTTTGAAATTATGACTTTTAATACCGAAAAAATGTCAATTACTGAGAGCGGCGATGGGTCACATTTGGTCCAAACCCCCCCCCCCCCCTGCAGTTTTCAAAATATACTAAACATCTCAAATTCGACCCTTGAGACATATTCTGGAGCCAAATTATGGCTCTCTGCACGTATTCGCAGATTGAAATTACGACTTTTTATACAGAAAATATGCCAATTACTGAAAGCGGCGATGGATCACATCTTGCCCAAACCCCTCTGGAGTTTTCAAAATATCCCACACATCTCAAATTCGACCCTTGAGCCATATTTTGGAGCAAAATTCTGTCTCTCTGCACGTATTCGCTGTTTGAAATTACGAATTTTTATACCGAAAATATGCCAATTACTGAAAGCTGTGATGGTCACATTTTGCCCAAACCCCTGTTCAGTTTTCAAAATATCCCAAACACTCTAAATTCGACGTTTGAGCCATATTTTTTAAGCCAAATTCTGGCTCTCAGCACGTATTCGCTGTTTGAAATTACGACTTTTTATACCTAAAATATGCCAATAACTCTGAGTGGCGATGGGTTACATTTTGCCAAATCCCCCCCTGCAGTTTTCAAAATATCCTAAACAGCCCAAATTCGATCCTTGAGCCATATTTTGGAGCCAAATTCTCGCTCTCGGCACGTATTCGCAGTTTGACATTACGACATTTTATACCGAAAATATGCCAATTAATGACAGCAGCGATAAGTCACATTTTGCCCAAATCCCCCCTGCAGTTTTTAAAATATCCCAAACAGCCCAATTTCGAGCCCTGAGTCATATTTTGGAGTCAAATTCTCGCTCTCGGCACTTATTCCCAGTTTGAAATTACGATATTTTATACCGAAAATATGCCAATTAATGACAGCGGCTATAAGTCGCATTTTGATCAACCCCCCTCCCCCAGCAGTTTTCAAAAAATCCCAAACATCCCAAATTCGAGCCTTGAAGCAATATTTTGGAGCCAAATTCTGGCTCTCTGCACGTATTCGCTGTTTGAAATTACCACTTTTTATACCGAAAATATGCAAATTACTGAGAGCAGCGACAGATCATATTTTGCCCAAACCCTCCCTGCAGTTTTCAAAATATCCCAAACATCCAAAATTCGACATCGGAGTCACAATTTGGAGACAAATTCTGGCTCTCTGCACGTATTCGCCTTTTGAAATTACGAATTTTTATACCGAAAATATGTCAATTACTGAGATCAGCGATGGGTCAATTTTTGCCCAAACCTTCCCCGGCAGTTTTCAAAATATCCCAAACATCTCAAATTCGACCCTTGAGGAATATTTTGGAGCCAAATTATGGCTCTCTGCACGTATTCGCAGATTGAAATTACGACTTTTTATACAGAAAATATGCCAATTACTGAAAGCGGCGATGGATCACATTTTGCCAAAACCCCTCTGGAGTTTTCAAAATATCACAAACATCTCAAATTCGACCCTTGAGCCATATTTTTGAGCAAAAATCTGGCTCTCTGCACGTATTCGCTGTTTGAAATTACGAATTTTTATACCGAAAATATGCCAATTACTGATAGCGGTGATGGTCACATTTTGCCCAAACCCACTATGCAGTTTTCAAAATATCCCAAACACTCCAAATTCGACGTTTGAGCCGTATTTTGGAGCCAAATTCTGGCTCTGTGCACGTATTCGCAGTTTGAAATTACCACTTTTTATACCGAAAATATGCAAATTACTGGGAGCAGCGACGTATCACATTTTGCCCAAACCCTCCCTGCAGTTTTCAAAATATCCCAAACATCCCAAATTCGAGCCTTGAGCCATATTTAGAGCCAAATTCTGGCTCTCTGCACGTATTCGCAGTTTGAAATTACGAATTTTATACCGAATAAATTCCAATTACTGGGAGCGACATAGAGTCTACAATAGAGTCTACAATAGAGTCTACATTACATAGAGTCTACAATACTTACAGTACAATTGCGAGCCAGCTTGATCGGTACGCACTTTCTCGTAACTGTACCAAGACTTCTTACTGGAAGGTGGTTCTGGTGTCAGCCGGTGGATGAGGCTGTAAGTGTCAGCCGACTTAGCACACTTTAGGTAGTCGGTCTCTTCTTTATCTGCTAAATATAAACGGACAGGAGGCGGCACACGCCTCAAGAATTCTTCAACTAGCATAAGGTTGACGAGTTCTGCAAAGGTAGAGACATGTGCTGCTTCCAGCCATTTCATAAAATATCTCCTTTTGGTATTAGCAAATTCAAGAAAGGTAGTGGCCTTCAGGTGGTCACGGAATTTCCTTCGATAGCTTGCGGTGGAGAGAAGGTAGGCGTCCAACACTGCTTGTTTCAGAGTCTGGTAGTCATTCTCAGTCGCCAAAGTACTGAGTGTAACTGCAGCTCTACCTGTGAGATGTACTCTGAGAAGGGTTGCCCATTGGTCGGCAGGTCAACTAAGTTGATTCGCAAGGGTCTCAAAGGTGGTAAAAAATACATCAGCTTCTGTCTCTACGAATGGTGGCATTAACTTACTTGCTTGTGAGATATTGAAACTGACAAGAAGACTGGCGGTAGCTTGCTGGCGTTGAGCGAGGTGTGTAGTTTCCAACTCGAATTCTTGTTGACGACATTCCATAGCCAGAACTGCTTGTTGTTTGTCATGCTCGCGTTGCATCTCCAATTGGCGTTGTTTTGTTTCAAGCTGTATTCGCTCACGTTCACGGAGTATTGCAATCTCACGTTCTTGTTCTTCCTTTCGTAAGGCAGCTGCTTCCCTTTGCTGCTCTCGTTCGATCTTGGCAATTTCTAGTTTGAGTTTCATCGTTGCCAAATCAGTTTTATCTGCAATAAAGTAAGTTTCGTGAGTTTCAGAGTTAATCTTACCTTCCTCTAAGAGATGATCCAGTAACAGGTTATGTAGTTCATTTTTGTTGGCTTGGTAGGGAACTTCTAGTTGATACTCATGTGCAGGAGTGTGTAATTCAGTCCTCTTGGCACGACTTAAGGTCCCTATTTCACCTGCTGGATCTGCACGGAAAGCTTGGAGACGAAACATGGTGAAATTAGCAAATAAATGCACCGCGAATATACTGTTGTGATATGGTGAATGTCAGAAACAGGACAACGTGGCAACTGGTACCTATCCTGTGGAATCGTTAACAATTAATGTTAATTTCATGATGATAAATGATTAATAAATCAAGGTCGCAGGAAATCTTGTACCCGGTACTCAATGTAAGAGGATAAGGGCAAGAAAATCCTACTAAATAAGCGAAACTGAGTTTCTAAAACAAATGAAACAGTTAATTGCCTCAAAAGTGAATTAGGTAGTCCAAGAATGTAGGCATACCTTGCCGAGTCTCTATAGGACATAAGCAAGTTTTCCCACTGAAATTAATATGATACTTACAGAAATAGCGAACTTTTGTGCTCTGAAAAAGAAGGCTAATTCCCAACCAATGTAAATATCATCATCTCTGACCGACGTGTAGGGGTGCGAGGTGTCAACTGGTGACGAGAACTGCTGCTGAGGTCCCAATTCAGCAACCAATTGGGTCCCAATTCCCAATTCAGTTCGTGCGAGAGGAACTATGGCCCTCTTTATCCTCCTACAGTCGGATTGCAGAAGATTAGGTGCACTTGACCCGGGAACAGACCACAGTACCAGGGTACCAATATGATGATCTGCCGAAAATATGAGAAATATCCTAGGGACAAAAGATGGTAAACACGAGTAATAACACGGAGGGAGAGATGACCAATTAAGAGAATGACTGAGGCCTACAGTCACCACGTAATCCAAAGTTGTCTCACCTTCACCATATGCTACTCTCGGAATGCACAATACACACAGCACCATATGAAAATAAAATTGAATATTGAAAATAGTGAAAAGCTACTTTACCAAAGCCAAGTACGCTTACCACAAATTTACGATCTGGTACCAGTACCTGAGTGAAGCTCCGTGGACAGGCCCCCATGAAATGTGAAGGATAAAGTGTTGGTGTTCGGCTGTTTCAAAAGCTGGGGGCAGGGCCTAGTCACATAACAAAAAAAAGAGAAGTTTGTCCTTTTGTCTGTGGTAAGGTAATGGGAAGACACACAAAACACAAAGTATAAACAATGAAATTTTAATTACTCTAGAAAACAAGATATAAATAAAGACAATCTCGTAAAATTCAAAACAAGTCAACAAACCAAACAACATGAATAATTACTGGCAATGAAAATTTTACTCTAAGACAAGTAAGTGGCAAGGCTTGTCTACTATAGAGAGATGTCAACTCCAAGGAGCACAAGGATATTCTGAGGAGACGGCGTGCTGCTGGCCCAGACATCGACTCGTGTAGTGGCGTGAGTGCAGGTGCGGCGACACACCAGTCAATCAGCAACAGGCAGACGGAGAATGAGTAGTTTGCTGGTTGACGGCGGGCCGTAACCGGTGTGTCGGGTTGTGCAAGGTACGCTTTGCTTCTTGGGCAAAACGTTTGGCGATACTGGTGGACGTATCTTCAATATAGTATCTTGTGCTTGAAAGATGTAAATCTGTAGGGAAGAGCAGGCTCAATCTCTCTTGAAAGATATATATATATATATATATATATATATATATATATATATATATATATATATATATATATATATATATATATATATATATATATATATATATATATATATATTAGTATATATTTTGGTAGCAGTCTTTCCTGTAGACATATATTATTAAATATGACCGGAAAAGTAAGATTAATAATTCTAACACGAATTTTCTCAATCTTTCGTACATTTCGTTTCACTGTTGGAGGTAAATCAAAAATCAATTCTCCAAAATTCATTTTTATTTCTAGTCTGACGCGACACGAGCGCGTTTCGTAAAACTTATTACATTTTCAAAGACTTTAGTTCACAAATACACAACTGAATAGAACTTACGCATCTCCGTTTTTATATCTACATTTGAGTGAGGTGGAAGGGGTGATGTGGCATTAACACAAGACAGAACAAGATGTGGTATTAATAGGGTATTAATTTCATCAACACAAGACAGAACAAGAGTATTAATAGGGTATTAATTTCATCAACACAAGACAGAACACGAAACAATGGATATTGAATAGAAGTGTTTGTAGAAAGCCTATTGGTCCATATTTCTTGATGCTTCTATATTGGAGCGGAGTCTTGAGGTGGGTAGAATATAGTTGTGCAATAATTGGCTGTTGATTGCTGGTGTTGACTTCTTGATGTGTAGTGCCTCGCAAACGTCAAGCCGCCTGCTATCGCTGTATCTATCGATGATTTCTGTGTTGTTTACTAGGATCTCTCTGGCGATGGTTTGGTTGTGGGAAGAGATTATATGTTCCTTAATGGAGCCCTGTTTCTTATGCATCGTTAAACGCCTAGAAAGAGATGTTGTTGTCTTGCCTATATACTGGGTTTTTTGGAGCATACAGTCCCCAAGAGGGCATTTGAAGGCATAGACGACGTTAGTCTCTTTTAAAGCGTTCTGTTTTGTGTCTGGAGAGTTTCTCATGAGTACGCTGGCCGTTTTTCTGGTTTTATAGTAAATCGTCAGTTGTATCCTCTGATTTTTGTCTGTAGGGATAACGTTTCTATTAACAATATCTTTCAGGACCCTTTCCTCCGTTTTATGAGCTGTGGAAAAGAAGTTCCTGTAAAATAGTCTAATAGGGGGTATAGGTGTTGTGTTAGTTGTCTCTTCGGAGGTTGCATGGCTTTTCACTTTCCTTCTTATGATGTCTTCGATGAAACCATTGGAGAAGCCGTTATTGACTAGGACCTGCCTTACCCTACAGAGTTCTTCACTAAAGAGGCACCCTTCTTGACCCCGGATGGACACATGTATAAGCAAGTAGATGGGGTCGCCATGGGTTCTCCCCTAGGTGTCCTGTTTGCAAACTTCTAACGGGTACCATCGAGCAAAAAGTCTTAGTCGACATGAACTTGAAACCGGCCATATACTGCAGGTACGTTGACGACATTTTTACACAGGTACCTGATGTCAGACATCTGCAGGAGCGGAAGGAGGCATTTGAGCAGAATTCTGTGTTGCGTTTCACTTACGAGATGGAGAAGGATGGGAAGCTGCCCTTTCTAGATGTAACAGTCATGGAAAGGAGCGAAGTTTTCCACACTGCAGTCTACACTAAGGAAACAAACATAGGAATGTGCCTGAATGCCAACAGTGACTGCCCGGACAGGTACAAGAGGAGTGTTGTTAACGCTTATGTCGACCGTGCCCTCAGCCACAGCTCAGAATGGAAGCAAGTCGACGAAGAACTCTGTAGGGTAAGGCAGGTCCTAGTCAACAACGGCTTCTCCAATGGTTTCGTCGAAGACATCATAAGAAGGAAAGTGAAACGCCATGCAACCTCTGAAGAGACAACTAACACAACACCTATACCCCCTATCAGACTATTTTATAGGAACCTCTTTTCCACAGCCCATAAAACGGAGGAAAGGGTCCTGAAAGATATTGTCAGTAGAACGTTATCCCTACAGATAAAAATCAGAAGATACAACTGACGATTTACTACAAAACCAGAAAAACGGCCAGCCTACTCATGAGAAACTCTCCAGACACAAAGCAGAATGCTTTAAAAGAGACCAACGTCGTCTATGCCTTCAAATGCCCTCTTGGGGACTGTTAGCCTCAAAAAAACAGTATATAGGCAAGACAACAACATCTCTTTCCAGGCGTTTAACGATGCATAAGCAACAGGGCTCCATTAAGGAACATATAATCTCTTCCCACAACCAAACCATCGCCAGAGAAATCCTAGTAAACAACACAGAAATCATCGATAGATACAGCGATAGCAGGCGGCTTGACGTCTGCGAGGCACTACACATCAAGAAGTCAACACCAGCAATCAACAGCCAATTAATGCACAACTATATTCTACCCACTTCAAGACTCCGCTCCAATATACAAGCATCAAGAAATATGGACCAATAGGCTTTCTGCAATTACTTCCATTCAAATACCCATTGTTTCGTGTTCTGTCTTGTGTTTGAATTTAATACCCATTCAATACCCATTGTTTCGTGTTCTGTCTTGTGTTGGAATTTAATACCCATTGAATACCCATTGTTGAAAGTTCGTTTTTCACCTTATCCACCTCACCCAAATGTAGATATAAACCTCGAAGATGTGTAAAGCTCTATTCAGTTTCAGTTGTGTGTTTGTAAACTAAAGTCTTTGAAAATGTAATAAGTTTCACGAAACGCGCTCAAGTGTCGCGTCAGACTAGAAATCAAAATGAATTTTGGAGAATTGATCTTTGAATTACCATCAACAGTGAAAAGAAACATAAGAAAGATAGAGAAAATTCGTGTTAGAATTATTAATCTTACTTTTTCAGTCATGTTTAATAATATATATATATATATATATATATATATATATATATATATATATATATATATATATATATATATATATATATATATATATATATATGTATATATATATATATATATATATATAAAAGGAAGGGGGTGGTAGGAGAAAAGCACACAGAAACTGTATTGGAGGGGATCTAAACATTCCCTCTAATGCGTTATGCGTGGTTTCCTCCGAGGCTATGGGTCCATCTTCTTCCAGCTAGAGGTGGTACTCCCTTCCATATTAAAAAAAAAATTAAAAAATATATATATATATATATATATATATATATATATATATATATATATATATATATATATATATATATATATATATAATATATGTATAATATATTATATATATATATTGTGACGATAATCTCCTTCAAGAGATTGAGCCTGCTCTTCCCTCCATAATTACGTCTTCACAACTATATAAAAGACTATGGAAGAAATGTCCAACAACGACAACAAACACCAGCAAGGCTTGCCAGGGTGAGCAGAAACGTATGCAACCAGCCACCTGTTCGAACTCCAACCACCAAACTACCCGTTGATCGCTACGACTCCGCTGATTGGTCGCCGGTCTGGCTGCACCTGCACTCGCCCCCAATACTACCTGATGTCTGGGGTCGCCCCAACATCAGTCCTCAGAATGTTCCGTGCTTTCGTAGCCAGCACTCCTCCCAGCTAGACGTTAGCGTGTACTGAGAGAGGTGGTGGCTTTAAGCCAATATTCCAGCACCTCCCACTTAACTTTTGTGTTGCACTTCTTGTTATTTTGCCTTAACGTAACTTTTCATTGTGTCATTTAAGTATTCTTATTATTTTGATTCATTGATTTTATTATACATATTTGTTTGTCCATATTTTCATGTTTTGATTTATTTAACGTAATTAAAATTTCATTGTTAAAGTTTACTTGTGTTTTGTGTGTCTTCTCCTTACCTTACCACAGACGAAGTTCCAGTTTTTCTATTTTTTTTTATAACTATGTGACGAGGCCATACCCCTAGCCTTAAACAGCCGAACACCAACGCGTTACCGTCACAAGTTATATGGGGGCCTGTCCTAGGAGCCTCACTCAGGTACTGGTGCCAAGTGGTAATTTATGGTAAGCGTATTTAACTCTGTTAACGTAGCTTTACTATTTTTCATTCAATTTCATTTTTTATAAGGTGCGGTGTATTGTGCATTACGAGAGTAACATATAGTGAAGGTGAGACAACTTTGGATTACGTGGTGACTGTAGGCCTCAGTCATACTCTTAATTGGTCATCTCTCCCTCCATGTTATTACTCGTATTTACCATCTATGTCCCTTGAATATTTCTCATTCTGACAGATCATCATATTGGTACCCTGGTACTGTGGTCTGCCCCGGGTCAAGAGTACCCAATCTTCTGCAATCTGACTGTAGGAGGACAAAGAGGGCCATAGTTCCTCTAGCTCGAACTTTAGTTGCTGAATTGGGACCTCAGCAGCAGTTCTCGTCACCAGTTGACACCTCGCACCCCTACACGTCAGTCAGAGATGATGATACATACAACGGTAGGGAATTAGCTTATTTTTTCAGAGCACAAAAGTTCGCTAATTCTGTAAGTATCATATTAAATTCAGTGGGAAAAACTTGCTTTATGTCCTATAGAGACTTGGCAAGGTATGCCTACATCCTTGGACTACCAATTTTACTTTTGAAGCATTTAACTGTTTCATTTGTTTTCGAAACTTTGTTTCATTTGTTAGTAGGATTTTCTTGCCCTTATTCTCTTACATGAGTACCGGGTACAAGATTTCCTGCGCCCTTGATTTAATTTAATCATTTAATATCTTTCACTTAACGTTAATTGTTAAAGATCACACAGGATAGGTGCCAGTTGCCACGTTGTCCTGTTTCTGACATTTCATTATTGAACATTCGTGTACCTTTATTTGCTAATTTCACCATGTTTCGTCTCCAAGCTTTCCGTGCAAATCCAGCAGGTGAAATAGGGACTTTAAGTCGTGCCAAGAGGACTGAATTACAAACTCTTGCACATGAGTATCAACTAGAAGTTCCCTACCAAGCCAACAAAAATGACCTACACAACCTGTTGCTGGATTACTATTTAGAGCAAGGTAAGATAGACTCTGAAACTCATGAAACTTACTATATTGCAGATAAACCTGACTTGGCAACGCTGAAACTCAAACTAGAACTGGCAAAGATTGAAGAACGAACAGCTGCCATACGGAGGGAAGAACAAGAACGCGAGGTCGCATTACTCCGTGAACGTGAACGAGTACAGCTTGAAGCACTCCAGGAGCGGGAACGCGTACAGCTTGAAACCAAACAACGCGAGTTGGAAATGCAACGTGAACATGACAAGCAACAAGCAACTCTGGCTCTAGAGTGTCGTCAACGTGAAATCGCCTTGGAAACTTCCCACTTCACTCAACGCCAACAAGCTACTGCCAATCTTCCCGTCAGTTTTAATATATCACATGCAAGTAAGTTAATGCCATCCTTTGTAGAAGCAGAAGTTGATGTTTTTTTCACCACCTTTGAAACCCTTGCTAATCAACTCAGTTGGCCTGTCAACCAATGGGCCACACTTCTCAGAGTCCATCTTACAGGTAGAGCTGCAGTCACACTCAGTACTTTGGCGTCTGAGAATGACTACTACACTCTGAAACAAGCAGTGTTGGACGCCTACCTCCTCTCTACTGAAAGTTATAGAAGGAAATTCCGTGACCACCTGAAGGCAAGTACCACTACCTTCCTCGAGTTTGCTAACACGAAACGGAGGTATTTCATGAAATGGCTGGAAGCAGCACATGTCTCTACTTTTGCAGAACTCGTCAACCTGATGCTTGTTGAAGAATTCTTGAGACGTGTGCCACCTCCTGTCCGCCTCTACTTAGCAGATAAAGAAGAAACCGACTACCTGAAGTGTGCTAAGTCGGCTGACACTTACAGCCTCATCCACCGGCTGACACCTGAACCATCCTCCAGTAAGAAGTCGTGGTACAGTTACGAGAAGGTGAGCCCCGATCAAGCTGGTTCACAACTGTACTGCAAGTATTGTAGACTCTATGGACATACCATAGACAAGTGTGGTAAGTCTCAATACAAGGGAACCACTGACCAACAACGACCCAAACCAACTCCTCCTAAGTCCGGTAAGCCTGTGATGAATGTTGGTGTTGATGTTAATGATCTTTCTCTTTTCAGTAACCACCTGTATACTGGAACTGTCTCTGCCAACGGTTCAAATCCGGAGGGACGTTTCAAATTGAAGATCTTGAGGGACACAGCGGCTCTACAATCGATCATCTTGAAGTCGGCTGTGCCCAACATAGTCTACACCGGGGAAACAGTCTTCATCACTGACCTCACTGCTACCACTCCATACCCTCTCGCCAGAGTCCACCTGGATTGTCCCTACGTGAACGGGGAAGTCCAAGTCGCCGTCAGGGAAAAGCCTTTTCCCATGCCTGGAGTGCAACTTCTCCTAGGCAACGACTTGGCAGAAGACCTGCAACCGACCAACCTGATCGTCATGGACAAACCCCAGGTGTGTAACTCTGTGCCAAGTAACCCTATTCTTGAGTATGTTCCAGCAGAGGTTCAAGAGAGTGAAGTTTCTCCTCCGGTTCTCGTGACCACCCGTGCACAAGCCGCACGTCCACAGCCAGCTGACTCTACTGCTACCGCTGTCCCTCAAGACCCTCAGAAACTACCCCCGCATCTGACCAAGTTGGAGTTCCGTAAGTTGCAGAGGGAAGATCTTACTTTAACACCATTGTTTTTCCAGGCTGAGACTCAACCCGACAGTATTCCTGGGTTCTTCCTAGAGAACGACTTGCTCTACCGCAGATATAGACCCAGTAAACTGAAGGAGGAGGACGATTGGGCCAACACCGAACAACTTGTGATTCCCACCAGCCTGCGGCCCACTATTCTACACCTGGCCCATGGAGCATTCTCCCACTACGGCTTCAACAAGACTTACCATGGGATTCGCCAAGACTACTACTGGCCAGGTATGGTAAATAACGTCAAACAGTACGTAAAACAGTGTCATACATGTCAGATGGCAGGCAAACCGAACGTCTCCATTCCCAGAGCACCACTGATTCCCATACAGGTGCCTGCGGAACCTTTCCACAGACTCATAATAGACTGTGTTGGTCCTTTACCTCGGACCAGTTCAGGTAACGCCTACATCCTAACCATCCTGTGTCCTACCACCAGATTTCCCATAGCAGTTCCAGTGAAGAACATCACGGCTGCTACGGTTATCAAACATCTATTGAAGATCTTCACTCAATACGGATTTCCCAGGGAGATTCAAAGTGACTGTGGCACCAACTTCACCAGTGATCTCTTCAAAAGGACACTGGAGGAGTTCAACATCAAACAGGTATTGTCCAGCCCCTATCATCCTGCTTCACAGGGTTCTCTTGAACGTAGTCATCAGACCATCAAAGCACTCTTGAAAAAGTTTTGTAGTGAAACCTCAAAGGATTGGGATAAGCAGATTGACCTAATAATGTGTATTTTCAGAAGTCTCCCCAATGAGTCCCTAGGAGTATCTCCTTATGAGATGCTCTACGGCCGTAAGTGCCGTACTCCCCTTAAGGCTTTCAAAGACTCTCTCAGAGATGCCACCTTCAGTGAGCATCAGAATGTGCCCCAGTTTCTTCAAAACCTTCAACACATTCTAGAGAGAGTCCACCGCTTTGCTCATGATAATCTATTGAAAGCCCAGGTGAGAATGAAGACTCATTACGACCAGACCAGCAAAGTAAGAAAATTCAAGCCGGGAGACTTCGTCCTTGCTTATTTCCCTATCCCAGGTTCACCTTTACAAAACAGATTTTCAGGACCCTACTGCGTCAAAGAGTGCAGAAGCAACAACACATACGTCATAGAGACTCCAGATAGGCGGCGGAAGACCCAGCTGTGCCACGTCAACCTCCTGAAGCAATATAATGGTACTCCTCCCACTGTCTTGATTAATTGTTCTACCTTCACAGAACCCTACATCCACAGTGAGACCATCCCGGCTTCTTCTCCCGAAAGCACTGACAAGGAGTCGGCGCTTTCTAATTCCAAAATCCTTAATGATCTTCCCAAATGCTTTCAGGATAATAATCGTGCTCCTATGCCCTCTTCTAATTCCACTCTCACCTCGTCAGATAAGCCCTTCATCCTCCATGTCGACGCCAATGGTACCGACGTGGGTGGTGTCGTGATGCAGCAACGAGGCGAGAAGAATACACCTGTCAGCGACTACTGCTACAAGGATCTACGGAACAATTGGCAAGGAGCTACTCTTCCTCATCCTGAAGCTTCAGCACTTCACTCCACACCTGAAAAGTGCTCGGTCCACCATCAATACGGACCACACCACCCTACACCTCCTGCAGCACGCCCACTTCTCATCTCAACGTCTTCTACTATGGGCTTGCTACCTGCAGAAATTCAACCTGGAGACACGCTATACCAAGAGTCTGACAACATCTTAGCCCATGATCTCTCCAGAGTTTATGAAGTAGAAGCAACTCCATCCATTACTCCACCACATAACGACGTACTTCTTCCAGAACCGCAGGCTTCGGGGGAGAGTTGTGACGATAATCTCCTTCAAGAGATTGAGCCTGCTCTTCCCTCCATAATTACGTCTTCACAACTATATAAAAGACTATGGAAGAAATGTCCAACAACGACAACAAACACCAGCAAGGCTTGCCAGGGTGAGCAGAAACGTATGCAACCAGCCACCTGTTCGAACTCCAACCACCAAACTACCCGTTGATCGCTACGACTCCGCTGATTGGTCGCCGGTCTGGCTGCACCTGCACTCGCCCCCCCCCAATACTACCTGATGTCTGGGGTCGCCCCAACATCAGTCCTCAGAATGTTCCGTGCTTTCGTAGCCAGCACTCCTCCCAGCTAGACGTTAGCGTGTACTGAGAGAGGTGGTGGCTTTAAGCCAATATTCCAGCACCTCCCACTAAACTTTGTGTTGCACTTCTTGTTATTTTGCCTTAACGTAACTTTTCATTGTGTCATTTAAGTATTCTTATTATTTTGATTCATTGATTTTATTATACATATTTGTTTGTCCATATTTTCATGTTTTGATTTATTTAACGTAATTAAAATTTCATTGTTAAAGTTTACTTGTGTTTTGTGTGTCTTCTCCTTACCTTACCACAGACGAAGTTCCAGTTTTTCTATTTTTTTTTATAACTATGTGACGAGGCCATACCCCTAGCCTTAAACAGCCGAACACCAACGCGTTACCGTCACATATATATATATATATATATATATATATATATATATATATATATATATATATATATATATATATATATATATATATATATATATATATATATATATATATATGACAATGTCAGACCACGGAGGAAAAATGAAACAGGAAATTTCCTTAAGTACTTCTGAAGATGTATTTAATATACGAAAGTACTTAAGGAAATTTCCTGTTTCATTTTTCCTCCGTGGTCTGACATTGTCACATTCTTAATCACGTGTTTATTTTCGTGATATACACATATATATATATATATATATATATATATATATATATATATATATATATATATATATATATATATATATATATATATATATATATATATATATATACATATGTCGTACCTAGTAGCCAGAACGCACTTCTCAGCCTACTATGCAAGGCCCAATTTGCCTAATAAGCCAAGTTTTACTGAATTAATTTATTTTCTCTATTTTTTTTCTTATGAAATGATAAAGCTACCCATTTCATTATGTATGAGGTCAATTGTTTTTTATTGGAGTTAAAATTAACGAAGATATATGACCGAACCTAACCTAACCTAACCTATCTTTATAGGTTAGGTTAGGTTAGGTTAGGTTAGGTAGGGTAGGTTAGGTAGTCGAAAAAACAATATTTAAGAGGCCCGAGACTCTTCAACACGCTTCCACTACACATAAGGGACATAACTGGCCGACCCCTCACAGTGTTCAAAACAGAACTATCAACATCAGAGGCCCGAGACTGTTCAACACGCTTCCACTACACATCAGGGGCATAACTTGCCGACCCCTGATAGTGTTCAAGAGAGAACTATCAACATCAGAGGCCCGAGACTGTTCAACACGCTTCCACTACAACTAAGGGGCATAACTGGCCGACCCCTGACAGTGTTCAAGAGAGAACTATCAACATCAGAGGCCCGAGACTGTTCAACACGCTTCCACTACACCTAAGGGACATAACTGGCCGACCCCTGACAGTGTTCAAGAGAGAACTATCAACATCAGAGGCCCGAGACTGTTCAACACGCTTCACACATACAAAACACACACACGCACAAGGGGACACAGGTGGACTGAGTGCCCAAATGTGCCAGAGATATTAGAAAGAACTTTTTTAGTGTCAGAGTGGTTGACAAATGGAATGCATTAGGAAGTGATGTGGTGGAGGCTGACTCCATACACAGTTTCAAGTGTAGATATGATAGAGCCCAATAGGCTCAGGAATCTGTACACCTGTTGATTGACGGTTGAGAGGCGGGACCGAAGAGCCAGAGCTCAACCCCCCCGCAAACACAACTAGGTGAGTACAACACTGACCGACCTCTCACAGTGTTCAAGAGAGAACTTGATAAACACCTCAAAAAATGATAAAAAAACACTGATATAAGTATGCAGAAAAAAAGTATATAAGTATGATGAACAGTTTAATTACAGAAATTCCATCTGATTAACCATTTGTTTAATCAGTAATTAGAAAAGTAGCTATTAAGATGTTTCGTAGAATTTACTTTTGGGTGAAAATCACAACACAATTGGGTATGATGCCACTTAGTGGAGAGATTTATCAAGAGATCAGCAGCAGATCGGCCTATACTAAAACCATACTGTCGATCACATGTTAGCCAATGATGATCAACAAATAATGTCATTTGCTGAGTGATTAGTAAGTAATTAACCAATGAAGGCATATTGAGCGATTAATGATTCTCTCTCTCTCTCTCTCTCTCTCTCTCTCTCTCTCTCTTTCTCTCTCTCTTTCTCTCTCTCGCTCTCTCTCTCTCTCTCTCTCTCTCTCTCTCTCCCCCTCTCTCTCCCCTCTCTCTCTCCTCTCTCTCTCTCTCTCTCTCTCTCTCTCTCTCTCTCTCTCTCTCTCTCTCTCTCTCTCTCTCTCTCTCTCTCTCTCTCTCTCTCTCTCTCTCTCTCTCTCTCTCTCTCTCTCTCTCTCTCTCTCTCTCTCTCTCTCTCTCTCTCTCTCTCTCTCTCTCTCTCTCTCTCTCTCTCTCTCTCTCTCTCTCTCTCTCTCTCTCTCTCTCTCTCTCTCTCTCTCTCTCTCTCTCTCTCTCTCTCTCCTCTCTCTCTCTCTCTCTCTCTCTCTCTCTCTCTCTCTCTCTCTCTCTCTCTCTCTCTCTCTCTCTCTCTCTCTCTCTCTCTCTCTCTCTCTCTCTCTCTCTCTCTCTCTCCCTCTCTCTCTCTCTCTCTCTCTCACCACACACACATTAATAGCATAATTTATTTAAACAATACATACAACAATGAAGGTTTTACGTGCAAAGGAATAGACAAACAGATAATTTAACAAATTAATCCTTTTATTTCTTTATTTTTGTTATAAACTCAATAATGGCATATTGAACCAGTTCCTTTTCACAGGGCGAGGATATCATAGATATCCTTCTCACAGGACGAGAATACCATGGTACTCCCTAATACGGAGCAAGTAGTCCTCCGTCCGCGCCTTGTCCCTCATAACCTGCTCCGTAGGCATCCTCAGTCCGTCACTGTTAATCCCCCACTTGGCGCACTTTGCCTCATACCGCTCAATCCTCTTGCGGTCTCGGTGGTAAGAGGAGTCCGTGGTGGTGTCGTCTCTGATGTGGTCCTGTAGGCGGCGGAGCAGGTTGGGCAGGGATGGCCGCCAGTCTTGGTTGGACAGTGTGGCCTCCTGGAACAGATTCACTAATACCGGATCTTTGGTACCTGTCACCTCTAGGATCTCCTGCATTAGACGCCCGTAGGAGAAGACGTCTGAGGCGAAGGTGCTGGGTTCACCAGCCAAGATTTCTGGGGCGTAGAACGGGAAGTCTTCGGGGTCACCTTTCGCAAGGACCACTTCACCAGTCTTACAGGAGAGGCCGAAGTCGATCACGCTAATTTTTGGGTGGTCGGGTGAGCCTTCAATCATTATATTGTTGGATTTTACATCATTATGGACATAGTCTCTTGTGTGGATATGCAGTATTTTTAGTCCAATTTTAAACCCAATCTGCACTACGTCGTATTGCGGGTCGCATATGATCTTGTCGAGGCTCGTGTCCCCTTTATAAGTCGTCAGGAGAGCTGGGCGGTCGTCACACACCGCCAGTAGGAGGGGCGCGCCTCCAGCCCCCTTCAGCCCTGACAAGACTTGCGCTTCGCACTCGAAACTCTCAGCGGCCGATTCACGATTGGCCACCTTAAGTGCAGCCTGCTCTCCATGCCAGTTAACCAGAGCTACTCTACCGTAAGTCCCGGAGCCAAGAGTTTTTATTCTCTTCCTTATGAGCTGCGACACGTCGTGAGCCCCAAGACGCTTCATTTTCCCAGACTAACTAGCCTGATGTCCAGTTAGTCCAGCAGGTGTTAATATCTTAGATGCCAGACAATATAGTCAAGAGGATCACCAGGGCTGGCCAGAGGGGCAGGCAAGGGAAAATGTTCATGGTCGTCACACCATTTTGATCACCCGTCAACTTGTCTTAGCAACACCGTACACATTATTGACAGGACTTTATCCTCAAGTTGTCAAGTGCAGTTTGACGGCGACTGTCAAGATGTGTGGTAGTGATGGTGAGTAGTGTGGTAGTGATGGTGAGTAGTGTGGTAGTGATGGTGAGTAGTGTGGTAGTGATGGTGAGTAGTGTGGTAGTGATGGTGAGTAGTGTGGTAGTGATGGTGAGTAGTGTGGTAGTGATGGTGGTGAGTAGTGTAGTAGTGATGGTGAGTAGTGTGGTAGTGATGGTGGTGAGTAGTGTGCTAGTGATGGTGGTGAGTAGTGTGGTAGTGTTGGTGAGTAGTGTGGTAGTGTTGGTGAGTAGTGTGGTAGTGTTGGTGAGCAGTGTGGTAGTGTTGGTGAGTAGTGTGGTAGTGTTGGTGAGTAGTGAGGTAGTGATGGTGAGTAGTGTGGTAGTGATGGTGAGTAGTGTGGTAGTGATGATGGTGAGTAGTGTGGTAGTGCTGGTGAGTAGTGTGGTAGTGATGGTGAGTAGTGTTGTAGTAATGGTTAGTGTGGTAGTGATGATGGTGAGTAGTGTGGTAGTGATGGTGAGTAGTGTGGTAGTGATGATGGTGAGTAGTGTGGTAGTGATGGTGAGTAGTGTGGTAGTGATGATGGTGAGTAGTGTGGTAGTGATGGTGAGCAGTGTGGTAGTGACGATGGTGAGTAGTGTGGTAGTGATGATGGTGAGTAGTGTGGTAGTGACGGTGAGTAGTGTGGTAGTGATGATGGTGGTGAGTAGTGTGATAATGATGGTGTTGGTGAGTAGTGTGGTAGTGATGGTGAGTAGTGTGGTAGTGATGGTGAGTAGTGTGGTAGTGATGATGGTGGTGAGTAGTGTGGTAGTGATGATGGTGGTGAGTAGTGTGGTAGTGATGATGATGGTGAGTAGTGTGGTAGTGATGATGTTGGTGAGTAGTGTGGTAGTGATGATGTTGGTGAGTAGTGTGGTAGTGATGATGATGGTGAGTAGTGTGGTAGTGAAGATGTTGGTGAGTAGTGTGGTAGTGATGATGTTGGTGAGTAGTGTGGTAGTGACGGTGTTGTTGAGTAGTGTGGTAGTGATGGTGTTGGTGAGTAGTGTGGTAGTGATGATGGTTAGTAGTGTGATAGTGATGATGATGGTGAGTAGTGTATATTAGTATAAAAAAGTATAAGTATGCGTCGTCTGCCCTCGTCTGTAGCAGGTCGTGTGTACTCTATCCCTTGTAATGAGTGTGCATGTATTTATATAGGCCAGACTGGCAAATCTCTTTCCTCGCGTTTAAAACAACATTCATATGCTATTCGTACAGCCCAGCCCTCCAGTGCATTGTATTTGCATTCTAGTTTGTGCAATCTATGGCCTACAAAGGGGGCAAAATGCCTTGTTAAAAGTTTGGGTTTTGTTGAAGGAAATGTGATGGAGTCTTGTCTAATCAAACACTGTAACAACATCCTTAATGTGAGCCCTGGTATGTACAAGTTGGATCCCCATGTAAGCCTCAATATAGCACATCAATACAATATAGCATCCATTTAACCTGTATGGCACTTGTATATATCTTCCAGTTCTGGGGCCGGATTCACGAAGCAGTTACGCAAGCACTTACGAACCTGTCCATCTTTTCTCAATCTTTGGCGGCTTTGTTTACAATTATTAAACAGTTAATGAGCTCCGAAGCACAAGGAGGCTGTTTATAACAATAACAACAGTTGATTGGCAAGTTTTCATGCTTGTAAACTGTTTAATAAATGTAACCAAAGCCGTCAAAGATTGAGGAAAGATGTACACGTTCGTAAGTACTTGCGTAACTGCTTCGTGAATCTGGCTCCTGGGGGTTTGGCGGGTGCATGAAATGGACCTTGGCCTTTGTTTATGAGGACGGACTGAACAACCTTCACACGCACCAAACCCTTGTTCCTGTCTCGGACCGTTTAACGGCTCTTCCGGTCACCACTTCCAGCTACCACTGGAGCACTTGTAGTGCTGCATTGACCCTGGCACAGACGGAGCCGCCGGCCCTCACCAGGGGCCAGATTCACGAAGTAGTTACGCAAGCACCCAGAGGGGAGGGGCAGATTATAACAATAACTGTTGTTATTGTTATAAACAGCCTCCTGGTGCTTCCGAGCTCATTAACTGTTTAATAATTGTAAACAAACCCGCCAAAGATTGAGGAAAGATGTACAGGTTCGTAAGTGCTTGCGTAACTCCTTTGTGAATCTGGCTCCAGATCCGTAAGTGCTTGCGTAACTACTTCGTGAATCTGGCCCCAGGTTCGTAAGTGCTTGCGTAAATGCTTCGTGAATCTGGCCCCAGGTCCGTAAGTGCTTGCGTAACTGCTCCGTGAATCTGGCTCCAGGTCCATAAGTGCTTGCGTAACTCCTTTGTGAATCTAGCCCCAGGTCCATAAGTGGTTGTGTAACTGCTTCGTAAATCTGGCCCCAGGTCCGTAAGTGCTTGTGTAACTGCTTCGTGAATCTGGCCCCAGGTCCGTTAGTGCTTGCGTAACTGCTTCGTGAATCTGGCCCCAGGTCCGTAAGTGCTTGCGTAACTGCTTCGTGAATCTGGCCCCAGGTCCGTTAGTGCTTGCGTAACTGCTTCGTGAATCTGGCCCCAGGTCCGTAAGTGCTTGCGTGACTACTTCGTGAATCTGGCCCTGGTCCGTAAGTGCTTGCGTAACTGCTTCGTGAATCTGGCCCCAGGTCCGTAAGTGCTTGCGTAACTGCTTCGTGAATCTGGCCCCAAGTCCGTAAGTGCTTGCGTAACTACTTCGTGAATCTGGCCCCAGGTCCGTAAGTGCTTGCGTAACTGCTTCGTGAATCTGGCCCCTGGCAACAACGGCATCTAACACACCAGTAAACATTCAGTACTTTCATAAACTTCTTCCTCCGCGCGATGAGTTCGAGAGAGAAATCTAGTAACTTATTGCTTAATTTATTCTTGCAGCAATTTGGGTACAACAACATGTCAGCTCTGGGTGGTTATCTAGTCATGGGTGGAGGTGATAATTAAGATTCCTCATGTTAATTTTCGATTTATCTGCTTGATAGGGATCTGGGAGTTCTTCTACTCCCCAAGCCCGGCCTGAGGCCAGGCTTGACTTGTGAGAGTTTGGTCCACCAGGCTGTTGCTTGGAGCGGCCCGCAGGCCAGGCTTGACTTGTGAGAGTTTGGTCCACCAGGCTGTTGTTTGGAGCGGCCCGCAGGCCAGGCTTGACTTGTGAGAGTTTGGTCCACCAGGCTGTTGCTTGGAGCGGCCCGCAGGCCAGGCTTTACTCGTGAAAATTTGGTCCACCAGGCTGTTGCTTGGAGCGGCCCGCAGGCCGGGCTTGACTTGTGAGAGTTTGGTCCACCATGCTGTTGCTTGGAGCGGCTCGCAGGCCAGGCTTGACTTGTGAGTTTGGTCCACCAGGCTGTTGCTTGGAGCGGCCAGAGGCCAGACTTCACTTGTGAAAGTTTGGTCCACCAGGCTGTTGCTGGGAGCGCCCGAGGCCAGGCTTGACTTGTGAGAGTTTGGTCCACCAGGCTGTTGCTTGGAGCGGCCCGCAGGCCAAGCTTGACTTGTGAGAGTTTGGTCCACCAGGCTGTTGCTTGGAGCGACCCTAGGCCTGGCTTGACTTGTGAGAGTTTGGTCCACCAGGCTATTGCTTTGTGCGGCCCGAGGCCAGGCTTGACTTGTGAGAGTTTGGTCCACCAGACTGTTGCTTGAAGCGGCCCGAGGCCAGGCATGACTTGTGAGAGTTTGGTCTACCAGGCTGTTGCTTGAAGCGGCCCGAGGCCAGGCTTGACTTGTGAGAGTTTGATCCACCAGGCTGTTGCTTGGAGTGGCCCGCAGACCAGGCTTGACTTGCGAGAGTTTGGTCCACCAGGCTGTTGCTTGGAGCGGCCCGTTTCAAGGCTTGACTTGTGAGAGTTTGGTCCACCAGGCTGTTGCTTGGAGCGGCCCGTTTCAAGGCTTGACTTGTGAGAGTTTGGTCCACCAGGCTCTTGCTTGGAGCGGCCCGTGGCCAGGCTTGACTTGTGAGAGTTTGGTCCACCAGGCTGTTGCTTGAAGTGGCCCGCAGGCCAGGCTTGACTTTTGAGAGTTTGGTCCACCAGGCTGTTGCTTGAAGCGGCCCGAGGCCAGGCTTGACTTGTGAGAGTTTAGTCCACCAGGCTGTGGCTGGGAGAGGCCCGCAGGCACACATACCCACCACAGCCTGGTTGGTCCGGCACTTCTTGCTCAACACATCACAATGTGTAGGGGCATTGCGGTTTGATGTTTACAAAAGGTGGATGTTGTCTAATATGACACCTTACTGAGTAGTTGGGGAGTACCTGTGATGACGATTTGTCTCCATCCACGTGTCCAGTGTATGTGTGTGTGTGTGTGTGTGTGTGTGTGTGTGTGTGTGTGTACTCACCTAGTTGTGTTTGCGGGGGTTGAGCTCTGGCTCTTTGGTCCCGCCTCTCAACCGTCAATCAACTGATGTACAGATTCCTGAGCCTACTGGGCTCTGTCATATCTACATTTGAAACTGTGTATCGAGTCAGCCTCCACCACATCACATCCTAGTCCATTCCATTTACTAACTACTCTGACACTGAAAAAGTTCTTTCTAATGTCTCTGTGGCTCATTTGGGTACTTAGCTTCCACCTGTGTCCCTTTGTGCGTGTGTCACCTGTTTTAAATAATCCATCCTTGTCCACCCTGTCAATTCCCGTGAGAATTTTGTATGTGGTGATCGCGTCTCCCCTAGTTCTTCTGTCTTCCAGCGACGTGAGGTTCAGTTCACGTAGTCTGTCCTCATAACTCATGCCTCTTAGTTTTGGGACTAACCTAGTGGCATACCTCTGAACTTTTTCCAGCTTCGTCTTGTGCTTGACTAGGTACGGACTCCATGCTGGGGCTGCATACTGCAGGATTGGCCTTACATATGTGGTATACAAGGTTCTGAAGGATTCCTTACACAGGTTTCTGAAAGCAGTTCTGATGTTAGCCAGTCTCGCATAGCCCGCTGATGTTATTCTTTTGATGTGGGCTTCAGGAGACAAGTTTGGCGTGATATCAACTCCCAGATCTTTCTCTCTGTCCGTTTCGTGAAGGACTTCATCTCCCATTCGGTATCCAGTGACTGGCCTCCTAGTTCCTCCTCCTAGTTTCATTACCTTACATTTAAAGTTCAAATGGTTGAACTTTAGTAGACATTTGTCGGACCATTCCTTCAGTTTGTCTAGGTCATCTTGTAGCCTCATACTATCCTCCTCTGTCCTGATCCTCCTCATAATTTTCGCGTCATCAGCAAACATCGAGAGGAACAAGTCAATTCCTTCTGGTAGATCATTTACGTATATCAGAAACAGTATAGATCCAAGGACTGATCCCTGTGGGACTCCACTGGTGACTCCCCTCCACTGCGAGACCTCACCTCTCACGGTGACTCGCTGTGTCCTATTGCTTAGGTACTCTCTTATCCAATGGAGTACCTTCCCTTTCACTCCTGCCTGCATCTCCATTTTGTGCACTAGTCTCTTATGTGGTACTGTGCCAAAAGCTTTCTGGCAGTCCAGAAATATGCAGTCCGCCCAGCCCTCTCTTTCTTGCCTGATTTTTGTTGCCTGGTCATAGAACTCAATTAATCCTGTTAGGCATGATTTACCATTTCTGAGCCCATGTTGATGTTGTGTTACAAAGTTCTTTTGCTCCAGATGTTCCACTAGCTTTTTTCGCACAATCTTTTCCGGCATCTTGCATGGAATGCAAGTTAGGGACACTGGCCTGTAGTTCAGTGCCTCCTGCCTATCACCCTTCTTGTATATTGGCACTACATTGCGCGTCTTCCAAATTTTTGGCAGTTCGCCTGTTACCAGTGACTTGTTGTACACTATGGAGAGTGGTAGGCACAGAGCCTCTGCTCCTTCCTTAAGGATCCATGGTGAGATTCCATCCGGGCTTATAGCCTTTGTCACGTCCAAATCTAGCAGATGTTTCCTCACCTCCCCACTGGTAATTTCAAACTCCTCTAGTGGTGTTTGGGTTGGTGTTCCCTTCCTTATCTCTGGGACTTCTCCTTGCTCTGAGGTGAAGACTTCCTGCAATTTCTTATTGAGTTCCTTGCACACTTTCTTGTCGTTTGTAGTGAATCTTTCTGCCCCTATCCTCAGTTTCATAACCTGTTCCTTCACTGTTGTTTTCCTCCTGATGTGGCTGTGCTGCAGTTTGGGTTGAGTCTTTGCCTTGCTCGCTTTGTCATTTTCATATTGCCTCTCTACCTCTCTTCTCATCCTGACGTATTCATTCCTGGCGCTCTGGTATCTTTCTCTGCTCTCTAGTGTTCTGTTGTTTTTATAGTTTCTCCATGCCCTTTTACTTAGCTGCTTTGCTAGCTTGCAACTCTGATTAAACCATGGGTTTCTCATTTCAATTTCATTTTTTTCCTTTTGGGCTGGGACGTACTTGTCTGCTGCCTCCTTACACTTCTGTGTGATGTAGTCCATCATGTCTTGAACTGTCTTTCCTCTGAACTCTGTTTCCCAAGCTATTTCAGTTAGGAATGTTCTCATCTTAACCCTTCTTCGACCAGATAATCTAACAACAGTACACTGTGATCACTCATACCCACGGGGGCTTCAAGACCGATTTCCCTTATGTCTGAATCGATCAGAGTGAATACTAGGTCGAGTCTTGCTGTTTCATCATTGCCTCTCGATCTCGTGGGACCCTTGACATGCTGACTTAAAAAGTTTCTAGTCGTCACCTCTAGCAGTTTCGCTCTCCATGTTTCCTCACCTCCATGTGGTTCTCTGTTTTCCCAGTCTATCCTTCCATGATTAAAATCCTCCATGATGAGCAGATGGGATCGGTTTCTACAGGCAGCAGCGGCTGCTCTCTCAATGATAATGTTAACTGCCATGTTGTTTCTGTCATACTCTTGCCTAGGTCTTCTTTCATTTGTGGTGGGTTATATATCACTGCTACTACTACTCTTGGTCCTCCCATTGTCATGGTGCCTGCGATGAAGTGTCTGAACCCTTCACAGTTCGGAACAACCATCTCGAAACTCCATTCCTTTCTCATCAGTAGAGCCACTCCACCTCCTTCCCTTCCTTTTCTCTCTTTCCTTATTACAGTGCAGTTCTGGGGAAACACCGCATTCGTTATGATTCCTGAGAGTTTTGTTTCTGTTAATCCAATTACATCTGGGTTTACTTCTTGTGTTCTTTCCCTAAGTTCACTGGCCTTGTTTGTAATCCCATCTATGTTCGTGTACATGACCTTGAAGCTGATTCTCTTCTGTCCAGTCTCAGTTTCTGTTGATTTCACTGGAGTTGGGGGGCAAGGGATGTTTGGGATGGGTGAGCCTAGGATGGGGGACCTGGGGGGTCTGGGATGTGAGGGGGCTGGGAGGGTCTGGAACAGGGGGGGCTGTCGTGAAGTGGCTGAGGGGGTCTGTGGTTGGGGATTAGTTGGGTCATGTGACGGGGGAGTTGGAGGGGCATGTTGTGGGAGGTCACGGGTTGGGGTATGCAGGGTAGACTGAGATGGGTTGACAGGGAGGTCAGGGGTTGGTAAGGGAAGGGGAGCCTGTGGAGGGGGTGGCCGGGAGGGAGGGGGGTGGGGTAGGGAGGAGAACCTGGGATGGGGAAACTGGGAAGGGCACATTCTGGAGAAACAGGGAAGGGCATGGGGTGCCGGAACAGTGAGGGTCTGGGGTAGGGGCTGGGGACGAAAAAGGGCATGGGGGGACCATTGGAGGGTCTAGGGTAGGGGCTGGGGAAGAAAAAGGGCTTGGGGGGACCATTGGAGGGTCTGGGGTAGAGGCTGGGGGAGAAAAAGGGCATGGGGGAACATGGGAGGGTCTGGAATCGGGGAACATGGGGGGCATGGTCTGAAGGGGGGCCTTTACTGCCTGGGGAGGTGCAGTTGATTGGTGGGGGATGGCTGAGGAGTTGGTTGGTGGGAGGCTTCTGTTGGAATCCTCCCTGGGGATGCTGGTCTTCTGGTGGGGGGATTCCCACTCCCTTCTGAGGTTCCTGGAGACACTGAGCCGTATGGGAGCCACGGAGTCCTGTGGCTCCCATATCCCCACCCCTTTCTCTGCGTCTCCTCTTTGTTTCTGCAGCCTTCCTTCTCTCCTCCCTTGTCATGTCCCTTTGCAGAAAGACGTCCTCGTATCCCCCTAACCTCAAAAGTCTGCTCTTCCTGGATAGGATTTTCTCCCTTGTTGCCTTGTTCGTGAATCAATCTTTTCCTTTCTCTAATCAAATGTTGTGAATCAATCTTTTCCAATCTCTAATCCTTTATCAATCTTTTCCTTTCCCTCTTGTAGATGCCCAGCCTGAAAACCATCTCTATGTTTCCATCTACCTACTCCATATCCAGTCCCTCCAAGATCTCTGTCATGGTTGCTCGGTCCCTCCTTCTCGACTCCTCCCGATTGGATCCCTCTGGTTCCTGTACTCCTACAACTATAATTGTTCGTTTCCTTTCCAGCATTTGTTCAGTGCATTTTGCAGCTTCCTGTGAGGTAGCTGCTTTCAAAGCTGCTGACTCTAGAGCGGCCTTGGCACATGGGCTGTTCTGCAGTATTTCTGCAAAAGAGAGTCCCCCCCCCCCATCCTTCCATCAGCTTCAATGGAAGGAGCCTTCAATGGAAGGAGCCTTCAATGGAAGGAGCCTTCCATTGTGTGTGTATGTGTAGCAGTTGGGTTGTAGTACACATGTATTCACCTAGTTGTGGTTGTGGGGGTTATACTCTGCTCTTTCGGCCCGCCTCTCAACTGTCAATCAATCAACTGTTACTACCTACTATCTTTGTTACCACACACACACAATAGGAGTGTATTGATGGAGAGTATTGATAGAGCCCAATAGGCTCAGGAATCTGTACACCAGTTGATTGACAGTTGAGAGGCGGGACCAAAGAGCCAGAGCTCGACCCCCGCAAGCACAACTAGGTGAGTATACGGGGTACGGTATGCGTCGGGGGGGGGGGGGGGGTCACACATGTCATTGCTGGTAAACTCATTACTGCCTTCACACCTTCCTTCACCCCTTTCTTCACCCCTTCCTTCAACCCTTCCTTCTCCCCCCCTCCCCTTCTCCTCCCTCCCCATTCTCTCCCCTTCGTAACTAATCCTCTCATCATCCTCTTTATATAACTCCTTCCGTGTTATACTCTGGTGCCCTGGAATGCCGTGCTCTGGTGCCCTGGAATGTTATACTCTGGTGCCCTGGAATGTTGTGCTCTGGTACCCTGGAATGCCGTGCTCTGGTGCCCTGGAATGCCGTGCTCTGATGCCCTGGAATGTGGTGCTCTGGTGCCCTGGAATGTTGTGTTCTGGTGCCCTGGAATGCCGTGCTCTGGTGCCCTGGAATGTTATACTCTGGTGCCCTGGAATGTTATACTCTGGTGCCCTGGAATGTTATACTCTGGTGCCCTGGAATGTTATACTCTGGTGCCCTGGAATGCCGTGCTCTGGTACCCTGGAATGCCGTGCTCTGGTGCCCTGGAATGCCGTGCTCTGATGCCCTGGAATGTGGTGCTCTGGTGCCCTGGAATGTTGTGTGCCCTCTGGTGCTCTGGTGCCCTGGAATGTTGTGTTCTGGTGCTCTGGAATGTGGTGCTCTGGTGCCCTGGAATGTTGTGCTGGTGCCCTGGAATGTGGTGCTCTGGTGCCCTGGAATGCCGTGCTCTGATGCCCTGGAATGTGGTGCTCTGGTGCCCTGGAATGTTGTGTTCTGGTGCTCTGGAATGTGGTGCTCTGGTGCCCTGGAATGTTGTGCTGGTGCCCTGGAATGTGGTGCTCTGGTGCCCTGGAATGTTGTGTTCTGGTGCCCTGAAATGCCGTGCTCTGGTGCCCTGGAATGTTATACTCTGGTGCCCTGGAATGTTGTGCTCTAGTGCCCTGGAATTCCGTGCTCTGGTGCCCTGGAATGTTATACTATGGTGCCCTGGAATGTTATACTCTGGTGCCCTGGAATGTTATACTCTGGTGCCCTGGAATGTTATACTCTGGTGCCCTGGAATGCCGTGCTCTGGTACCCTGGAATGTCGTGCTCTGGTGCCCTGGAATGCCGTGCTCTGATGCCCTGGAATGTGGTGCTCTGGTGCCCTGGAATGTTGTGTTCTGGTGCTCTGGAATGTGGTGCTCTGGTGCCCTGGAATGTTGTGCTGGTGCCCTGGAATGTTATACTCTGGTGCCCTGGAATGCCTTGCTCTGGTGCCCTGGAATGTTGTGCTCTGGTGCCCTGGAATTCCGTGCTCTGGTGCCCTGGAATGCCGTGCTCTGGTGCCCTGGAATGTGGTGCTCTGGTGCCCTGGAATGTTGTGTTCTGGTGCTCTGGAATGTGGTGCTCTGGTGCCCTGGAATGTTGTGCTGGTGCCCTGGAATGTGGTGCTCTGGTGCCCTGGAATATTGTGCTGTGGTGCCCTGGAATGTTGTGATCTGGTGCTCTGGAATGTGGTGCTCTGGTGCCCTGGAATGTTGTGTTCTGGTGCTCTGGAATGTGGTGCTCTGGTGCCCTGGAATGTGGTGCTCTGGTGCCCTGGAATATTGTGCTGTGGTGCCCTGGAATGTTGTGCTCTGGTGCCCTTGTGTGCTCTGGTGCCCTGGAATGTTGTGCTGGTGCCCTGGAATATGCTGTGCTCTGGTTGTGCTGCTCTGGTGCCCTGGAATGTTGTGTTCTGGTGCCCTGGAATGTTGTGCTCTGGTGTGCCCTGGAATGTTGTGCTCTGGTGCCCTGGAATGTTGTGCTCTGGTGCCCTGGAATGTTGTGCTCTGTGCCCTGGAATGTGCTCTGGTGCCCTGGAATGTTGTGCTCTGGTGCCCTGGAATGTTGTGCTCTGGTGCCTTGGAATGTTGTGCTCTGGTGCCTTGGAATGTTGTGCTCTGGTGCCCTGGAATGTGGTGCTCTGGTGCCTTGGAATGTTGTGCTCTGGTACCCTGGAATGTTGTTCTCTGGTGCCCTGGAATGTGGTGCTCTGGTGCCCTGGAATGTTGTTCTCTGGTGCCCTGGAATGTGGTGCTCTGGTACCCTGGAATGTTGTTCTCTGGTGCCCTGGTACCCTCAAATGCCGTGCTCTGGTGCCCTGGAATGTTGTGCTCTGGTGCCCTAGAATGTTGTGTTCTGGTGCCCTGGAATGTGGTGCTCTGGTGCCTTGGAATGTTGTGCTCTGGTGCCTTGGAATGTTGTGCTCTGGTGCCCTGGAATGTGGTGCTCTGGTGCCTTGGAATGTTGTGCTCTGGTACCCTGGAATGTTGTGTTCTGGTGCCCTGGAATGTGGTGCTCTGGTGCCCTGGAATATTGTGCTTTGGTGCCCTGGAATGTTGTGCTCTGGTGCCCTGGAATGTTGTGCTCTGGTGCCCTGGAATGTTGTGCTCTGGTGCCCTGGAATGTTGTGCTCTGGTGCCCTGGAATGTGGTGCTCTGGTGCCCTGGAATGTTGTGCTCTGGTGCCCTGGAATGTTGTGCTCTGGTGCCCTGGAATGTTGTGTTCTGGTGCCCTGGAATGTCGTGCTCTGGTGCCCTGGAAATTGTGCTCTGGTGCTTTGGAATGTCTGGTGCCCTGGAATGTGGTGCTCTGGTGCCCTGGAATGTGGTGCTCTGGTGCCCTGGAATGTTGTGCTCTGGTGCCCTGGAATGTTGTGCTCTGGTGCCCTGGAATGTTGTGCTCTGGTGCCCTGGAATGTGGTCCTCTGGTGCCCTGGAATGTGGTGCTCTGGTGCCCTGGAATGTTGTGCTCTGGTGCCCCTCTGGTACCCTCTGGAATGCCGTGCTCTGGTGCCCTGGAATGTTGTGCTCTGGTGCCCTGGAATGTTGTGTTCTGGTGCCCTGGAATGTTGTGCTCTGGTGCCCTGGAATGTTGTGCTCTGGTGCCCTGGAATGTTGTGCTCTGGTGCCCTGGAATGTGTTGTGCTCTGGTGCCCTGGAATGTTGTGCTCTGGTGCCCTGGAATGTTGTGCTCTGGTACCCTGGAATGTTGTGCTCTGGTACCCTGGAATGTGGTGCTCTGGTGCCCTGGAATGTTGTGCTCTGGTGCCCTGGAATGTGGTGCTCTGGTACCCTGGAATGTCGTGCTCTGGTGCCCTGGAATGTTGTGCTCTGGTGCCCTGGAATGTTGTGCTCTGGTGCCCTGGAATTGTGCTCTGGTGCCCTGGAATGTTGTGCTCTGGTGCCCTGGAATGTTGTGCTCTGGTGCCCTGGAATGTTGTGCTCTGGTGCCCTGGAATGTTGTGCTCTGGTGCCCTGGAATGTGGTGCTCTGGTGCCCTGGAATGTTGTGCTGTGGTGCCCTGGAATGTTGTGCTCTGGTGCCCTGGAATGTGGTGCTCTGGTGCCCTGGAATGTTGTGCTCTGGTGCCCTGGAATGTTGTGCTCTGGTGCCCTGGAATGTTGTGCTCTGGTGCCCTGGAATGTTGTGCTCTGGTGCCCTGGAATGTTGTGTTCTGGTGCCCTGGAATGTGGTGCTCTGGTGCCCTGGAATGTTGTGCTCTGGTGCCCTGGAATGTTGTGCTCTGGTGCCCTGGAATGTTGTGCTCTGGTGCCCTGGAATGTGGTGCTCTGGTGCCCTGGAATGTTGTGCTCTGGTGCCCTGGAATGTTGTGCTCTGGTGCCCTGGAATGTTGTGCTCTGGTGCCCTGGAATGTTGTGCTCTGGTACCCTGGAATGTTGTTCTCTGGTGCCCTGGAATGTGGTGCTCTGGTGCCCTGGAATGTTGTTCTCTGGTGCCCTGGAATGTGGTGCTCTGGTACCCTGGAATGTTGTTCTCTGGTGCCCTGGTACCCTCAAATGCCGTGCTCTGGTGCCCTGGAATGTTGTGCTCTGGTGCCCTGGAATGTTGTGCTCTGGTGCCCTGGAATGTGGTGCTCTGGTGCCTTGGAATGTTGTGCTCTGGTGCCTTGGAATGTTGTGCTCTGGTGCCCTGGAATGTGGTGCTCTGGTGCCTTGGAATGTTGTGCTCTGGTACCCTGGAATGTTGTGTTCTGGTGCCCTGGAATGTGGTGCTCTGGTGCCCTGGAACATTGTGCTTTGGTGCCCTGGAATGTTGTGCTCTGGTGCCCTGGAATGTCGTGCTCTGGTGCCCTGGAATGTTGTGCTCTGGTGCCCTGGAATGTTGTGCTCTGGTGCCCTGGAATGTCGTGCTCTGGTGCCCTGGAATGTTGTGCTCTGGTGCCCTGGAATGTTGTGCTCTGGTGCCCTGGAATGTTGTGTTCTGGTGCCCTGGTACCCTCGAATGTCGTGCTCTGGTGCCCTTGAATATTGTGCTCTGGTGCTTTGGAATGTGGCGCTCGGGTGCCCTTGAATATTGTGCTCTGGTGCCCTGGAATGTGGTGCTCTGGTGCCCTGGAATATTGTGCTTTGGTGCCCTGGAATGTTGTGCTCTGGTGCCCTGGAATGTTGTGTTCTGGTGCACTGGAATGTGGTCCTCTGGTGCCCTGGAATGTGGTGCTTTGGTAACCTGAAATGTTGTGCTCTGGTGCCCTGGTACCCTCGAATGCCGTGCTCTGGTGCCCTGGAATGTTGAGCTCTGGTGCCCTGGAATGTTGTGTTTAGGTGCCCTGGAATGTTGTGCTCTGGTGCCCAGGAATGTTGTGCTCTGGTGCCCTGGAATGTTGTGCTCTGGTGCCCTGGAATGTGGTGCTCTGGTGCCCTGGAATGTTGTGCTCTGGTGCCCAGGAATGCCGTGCTCTGGTGCCCTGGAATGTTGTGCTCTGGTACCCTGGAATGTGGTGCTCTGGTGCCTTGGAATGTTGTGCTCTGGTGCCCTGGAATGTTGTGCTCTGGTGCCCTGGAATGTGGTGCTCTGGTACCCTGGAATGTTGTGCTCTGGTGCCCTGGAATGTTGTGCTCTGGTGTCCTGGAATGTTGTGCTCTGGTGCCCTGGAATATTGTGCTCTGGTGCCCTGGAATGTTGTGCTCTGGTGCACTGGAATGTGGTGCTCTGGTGCCCTGTGATGTTGTGCTCTGGTGCCCTAGAATGTTGTGCTCTGGTGCCCTGGAATATTGTGCTCTGGTGCCCTGGAATGTTGTACTCTGGTGCCCTGGAATGTTGTGCTCTGGTGCCCTGGTTCCCTCGAATGTCGTGCTCTGGTGCCCTGGAATGTTGTGCTCTGGTGCCCAGGAATGTTGTGCTCTGGTGCCCTGGAATGTTGTGCTCTGGTGCCCTGGAATGTTGTGCTCTGGTGCCCTGGAATGTTGTGCTCTGGTGCCCTGGTACCCTCGAATGTCGTGCTCTGGTGCCCTGGAATGTCGTGCTCTGGTGACCTGGAATGTTGTGCTCTGGTCCCCTGGAATGTTGTGCTCTGGTGCCCTGGAATGTCGTGCTCTGGTGCCCTGGAATGTTGTGCTCTGGTTCCCTGGAATATTGTGCTCTGGTGCCCTGGAATGTTGTGCTCTGGTTCCCTGGAATATTGTGCTCTGGTGCCCTGGAATGTGGTGCTCTGGTGCCCTGGAATATTGTGCTTTGGTGCCCTGGAATGTTGTTCTCTGGTGCCCTGAAATGCTGTGCTCTGGTGCCCTGGAATGCCGTGCTCCGGTGCCCTGGAATGCCGTGCTCTGGTGCCCTGGAATGCCGTGCTCTGGTGCCCTGGAATGTCGTGCTCTGGTGCACTAGAATGTGGTGCTCTGGTGCCCTGGAATGTCGTGCTCTGGTGCCCTAGAGTGTAGTGCTCTGGTGCCCTAAAATTCCGTGCTCTAGTGCCCTGGAATGCCGTACTCTGGTGCCCGGGAATGTTGTGCTCTGATGCCCTGGAATGCCGTGCTCTGAAATGTTATGCTCTGGTGCCCTGGAATGTTGTGCTCTGGTGCCCTGGAATGCCGTGCTCTGGTGTCCGGGAAAGTTGTGCTGTGGTGCCCTGGAATGCCGTGCTTTGAAATGTTATGCTCTGGTGCCCTGGAATGCCGTGCTTTGAAATGTTATGTTTTGGTGCCCTGGAATGTTGTGCTGTGGTGCCCTGGAATGCCGTGCTTTGAAATGTTATGCTCTGGTGCTCTGGAATGTTGTGCTCTGGTGCTCTGGAATGTTGTGCTCTGGTGCCTTGGAATGTGGTGCTGTGGTGCCCTGGAATGTTGTGCTCTGGTGCCCTGGAATGTTGTGCTCTGGTGCCTTGGAATGTGGTGCTGTGGTGCCCTGGAATGTTGTGCTCTGGTGCCCTGGAATATGGTGCTCTGGTGCCTTGGAATGTGGTGCTGTGATGCCCTGGAATGTTGTGCTCTGGTGCCCGGGAATGTTGTGCTCTGATGCCCTGGAATGCCGTGCTCTGAAATGTTATGCTCTGGTGCCCTGGAATGTTGTGCTCTGGTTGCCTGGAATGCTGTGCTCTGGTGCCCTAGAATTCCGTGCTCTGGTGCCCTGAAATGCCGTGCTCTGGTGCCCGGGAATGTGGTGCTCTGATGCCCTGGAATGTTGTGCTCTGGTGCCCTGGAATGTTGTGCTCTGGTACCCTGGAATGTGGTGCTTTGGTGCCCTGGAATGTGGTGCTCTGGTGCCCTGGAATGTTGTGCTCTGGTGCCCTGGAATGTTGTGTTTTGGTGCCCTGGAATGTTGTGCTCTGGTGCCCTGGAATGTTATGCTCTGGTATCACGGAATGTTGTGTTCTGGTGCCCTGGAATGTGGTACTCTGGTGCCCTGGAATGTTGTGCTCTGGTGCCCTGGAATATTGTGCTCTGGTGCCCTGGAATTTGGTGCTCTGGTGACCTGGAATATTGTGCTCTGGTGCCCTGGAATGTGGTGCTCTGGTGCCTTGGAATGTTGTGCTCTGGTACCCTGGAATGTGGTGCTTTGGTGCCCTGGAATGTGGTGCTCTGGTGCCTTGGAATGTTGTGCTCTGGTACCCTGGAATGTGGTGCTCTGGTGCCCTGGAATGTGGTGCTCTGGTGCCCTGGAATGTTGTGCTCTGGTGCCCTGGAATATTGTGCTCTGGTGCCCTGGAATATTGTGCTCTGGTGCCCTGGAATTTGGTGCTCTGGTGCCCTGGAATATTGTGCTCTGGTGCCCTGGAATGCTGTGCTCTGGTGCCCTGAAATGTGGTGCTCTGGTGCCCTGGAATGCCATGCTCTGGTGCCCTGGAATGCCATGCCTTGGTACCCTGGAATGTTGTGCTGTGGTGCCTTGGAATGTGGTGCTGTGGTGCCTTGGAATGTGGTGCTGTGGTGCCTTGGAATGTGGTGCTGTGGTGCCCTTGAATGTTGTGCTCTGGTGCCCTGGAATGTTGTGCTCTGGTGTCCTGGAATGTGGTGCTCTTGTGCCCTGGAATGTGGTGCTCTGGTGCCCTGTAATGTTGTGCTGTGGTGCCCTGGAATGTTGTGCTGTGGTGCCCTGGAATGTGGTGCTCTGGTGCTCTGTAATGTTGTGCTCTGGTACCCTGGAATGTGGTGCTCTGGTGCCCTGGAATGCCATGCTCTGATGCCCTGGAATGCCATGCCTTGGTGCCCTGGAATGTTGTGCTCTGGTGCCCTGGAATGTGGTGCTCTGGTGCCCTGGAATGTTGTGCTCTGGTGCCCTGGAATGTGGTGCTCTGGAATGCTGTGCTCTGGTGCCCTGGAATGCCGTGCTCTGGTGCCCTAGAATGCCGTGCTCTGGTGCCCTGGAATGTTGAGCTCTGTTTCCTTGGAATATTGTGCTCTGTATCACGGGGCCGTGAATTACTGATGTTATCAGTGGTGATACGTTTTGTTGTCATAGAGAGCTAGTGAGAATTTGGTGGTGGTGGTCCTTACAATGTTGTCTAGGGAGTATGAGGAGTAAGGGAAACAGCCTAGTACACAAGTCACAAATTTATACGTACAAGTCACACAGGAATACATTTAACAAGGTGTTTTCCTCACAACATAAGATCACTATATATAATAAACTGAAGTGGCTCTGACCACCCCACGGCTCACTGCCCCATACCTGGTGTCGTGTACCCAGCCACAAACCTCTATCATCCAACGACATATATTTTGCCTGTAGGAAACCTGGACTCTTATAAAACCTCTCCAACTTCTGTAATATTACTCTACCTAATCTTGCAACCCTGGATATAGACAAGGATAGGCATATCTGACTGAACGGCTGGAGAAAACCCCTCAAATAGCAGGAACGGTCGGCAGCGATACACCTCCCCCTTCAGTCAAGATGGCGTCCACCTCTCTCTTGCATCATCGCCCCTTAATACTCAATTCTTACGTATGCTATCAAACACATTAATGATTTTATTTACTATATTCCCCATGCATACTTTTTTATATAGTCCATTTTTCCCTTACATAGTTAGGCTTTTCAAGTTCACATTATTTCTGATGATCTCCAGCTGAGAAGGCACTACTTTACTGAGCGGAGTAATAATGGTGACTCGCGGCCTCTCTGATCTCAGCTGGGGATTTATACTAATATACACTCTCCCTGTGTCCACCAACATTTTGCAACCGAAACCAACCTCCACAGGAGGTAAGGTTCGTAACACCCCTCCTAAGCCATGGAGAAAAAAAAAATCTTAAAGGAATTTCACTTTTTTTCACATAAAATTAACACCTCAAACAGATTTCATAGTAATTGTAAAGAAACAGTAAACGATATATAATAAACACTAGATACGCAGCAATATATACATCTCTGAGCAATAGCACAACCCTATGTCACCCCAGGTTTGGCAATCTAGAAAGTGCATCTGCTACTACATTTAATCTTCCTGGAATATGTTTGATGACCAGATTGTACTCTTGCAGCAATAAAGACCACCTTAATATTCTCTGTTTGGAATTCTTCATGCTAGCAATAAATGTTAAGGGGTTGTGGTCAGTAAACACTTCAACAGTATTGGCTGATAAATAAATGTCAAATTTTTTAACAGCTAGTAATAATGATAAAGCCTCCTTCTTCACTGTGGAGTAATTCTGTTGACATTTAGTAAATTTTTTAGAATAGTAATGTATTGGATGATTAATACCTCATCATCTTCTTGCATTAGCACAGAACCAGCACCCCAGTCCGAAGCATCTATATATAGTTTGAATGGCTTAGAGTAGTCAGGAGTAGCTAACACTGGATCAGATGAAAACATTCCATTTAGTTAAGTAAATGCATCCTGACATTCCTGAGACCATCTAAACTTTACATTTTTACATAGCAAGTTTGTCAAAGGAGCTGCAATTGCTGCAAAAAAATTTCAGAACTTCCGATAATTAGCACACATTCCTAGATATCTTTGCATCTCCTTCTTGCTAGTCAACACTGGATACTCTAATATATCATTTATTTTATTTTTGAGTGGTAACACCTTCCCATTTCCCACTTTATATGCTAAGTAAGAAATACTAGCTCTAGCAAAAGTACATTTATGTACGTTTACAGTTAAATTAGCCTCCTTTAAGCATTTTAATAGTTGAGCCAAACCTTTCATATGGTCCTCCCAATTATTGTGAAAAATTACAATATCATCCAAGTAAGCTCTACATTGTGGTATGTCTTTTAACACTAAGTTCATAAGACGCTTGAAAGTTGCTGGGGCATTTTTCAGCCCAAAAGGCATTACAGTGAATTCATACAACCCATCTGCAGTTGTAACTGCACTCATCTTCCGTGCTCTTGGTGTTAAAGGAATTTGCCAGTACCCTTTTTGACAGATCTAGTTTGGTTACAAACTTGGCATTACCAACACTGTCAATACAATCATCTAATCTAGGCATTGGAAAGTTATCATCAACAGTCATTACATTTAGCTTACGGTAGTCAATGACCAACCTCTGAGTTCCATCCTTCTTTGGAACCAAAATACAAGGCCTACTCCAACTGCTGCTGCTAGGTCTCACCAATCCATGTTGAAGCATGTAGTCGACTTCTTTTCGGATGAGATTCAACTTGGTAGGGGTTGACTCTATATGGCTGTGACTTGACTGGTTAATTGTCTGTCACCTCGATGTCGTGGTGAATAACTGAAGTCTGGGTGGTAATATCGCCAAAGATGTCTGCATGAAAAGTCAGCAACTGCTCCAAGTCCTGCTTCTGCTCTGATGACAAATGTTCCACCATTTTCTGGACATTATCCAACCACTCCCCATTGCTAAAATAAGGTACATGAGCATTAGGTACACTATTAAAATCACATTCCCCATTATTCTCATCTACATGGGCTACACTAAGCACCTGGTTGGTATTGGTACTTCCTTTCTGTGTTAGTTTCATCCTATTCACATGCACTACTATTTCCTTTCTCTTGAGATCAGGTGTTTAGATTACATAATTTGTGGGACTGAGTTTCTTCATAACTGTATAAGGACCTTGGAACCTATGCAACAATGTTGGTCCCTGTCGTGCCATTAGTACCACCACTTTATCACCTGCCTCAAAATGTCGTTGCTTTGTCTTTTTATCGTACTGTGCTTTCATTTTTCCTTGAGCTTCTTTAAGATGAATTAAGGCTTTAGCCCTGTTTTTGTTTAACTTATCTTGTAAGTCATGAGTAAAGTTTACCTGCACAACACTCTTTGGATTTCCGACCAACTTATCTCTTAAGATGGTTAGTGGACTTCTCACCTCATGGCCAAAAACTAATGAGTTGTGTGAACACCCGAGGGACTCTTGATAAGTATCCCTCAGTGCCATGAGCATCAGTGGAAGACCATCATCCCAGTCTCTACCAGTTTCCATGCAACTGGTTCTCAGCATTTGCTTAAGGGTTTGGTGCATCCTTTCCATAGCACCTTGACTCTCAGGATGGTAAGTAGTGGGTGTCTTATGGAGGATGCCAAACTCCTCACAAAACTGCTGAATCCTTTGGAAGTGAAATTAGCTCCATTATCTGTCTGTATTACTTTTGGTAAACCAAAAATAGTACAAAATTTCATTATGTGCCTTACTTCCACTTTCGTTGTAGCATTTCTCACAGGGAATGCCTCAGGAAAGCGTGTAGTCTGACACATCATGGTGATGATATACATATTACCACTCTTGGTTCTAGGTAATGGGCCTACTACATCAACAATAACATGGGAAAAAGGTTCCTCGGCTACCACAATTGGCTGTAAAGGAGCTTTTGGTATTACCTGGTTTGGTTTGCCAGTTTCTATACATACTGGACATTCATTACAATACTGGATGACATCTTTCTTTAATCCAGGCCAGGTAAAGTACTTGCTTATTTTATTATATGTTTTTGCAATACCCTGATGCAATACAGCCTATTGGTGAATCATGGGCTACACTAAGCACTTTTTCTCTATAACCCCTCGTTAGGACTACTACAACAGTAGTAGGAGTGACTTGACAAGTGACTTGTTGTCAACAAGTCATAAATTTGGAGTTCAAGTGACAACAAGTCACTTGAACTCCAAACCTTTCCAGATATCCTAAAAAATCGAGAGTTACCCCTGTACACAATTGTGGTGATCTCACAGATGTTAACAACTACAGACCTATCCTGCCTAACTTGTCAAAAATTTTTGAAAAACTAACCTACAAGCAGCTTTACTCTTATCTAGCCAAATACAATATACTTAGCTCTTGCCAATATGGCTTCAGACCCAAAAAAAGCACTAACGATGCACTTATTAGTTTGCTTAACTGGATTCATACAGCTCTTGTTAAAAATGAGTTCCCTGTTGGGTTATTTGTGGACCTGCGTAAGGCTTTTGACACTGTGAACCACCAAAACCATCTTCTTAAATTACATCATTATGGAGTCAGAGGACACTCCCTGCAATACCTCAAATCCTACCTTACTGACAGGCTCCAGTATGTTTCTATGAATAATTCAATTTCTCCCACCCTACCCATCAACATTGGTGTTCCTCAAGGCAGCATACTTGGCCCTTTCCTCTTTCTCATCTATATTAATGACGTTCCAAATGCCTCCCAACACCTCGAACCAATTCTATTTGCTGACGACACAACCTTCATTTACTCCAGTCCTGACCCCCTTGCTTTAAATGCCACAGTCAATACTGAGCTAAAAAAAACTCCATCTTTGGCTAACTGCCAACAAACTCACCCTTAACATTGACAAAACTTTCTATATTCTGTTTGGCAATAAATCCTCTAATCAAATATATCTCAAAATAAACAATACCCAAATTTGTCACAAATTAGATGGCAAATTCCTTGGCATTCTCATTGACCACAAGCTAAATTTCCAGGGACACATTCTAAATATATCAAAAAAAGTTTCCAACAGAATGAACTGTTGGCAAAAGAATGCCAACAGTTTCAAAAACTGTTGGCATTCTTTCTAAGATCAGATATTATGTACCCCGCCCTGCCCTGGTGACTCTCTATTACTCCCTCATCTATCCATATCTCAACTATGGTATTTGTGCTCGGGGTTCTACTACCCAAAATCATTTACGTCCTCTAATTACTCAACACAAAGCTGCTATTAGGACAATATCCAGCTCTGGCCCCAGACATCACTCGGTACCCCTACTCAAATCTCTGAATATGTTAGACATTAAGTCACTGCACATTCTCTCATGTGTATTATACATATATAAAACGCTGAACTGTAATGCCAATCCTGACCTCAAAAGCTTCATAGAAGGTTGTAACAGAACCCATGAGCACCACACCAGAAATAAATACAGTTTTGATATTCCTAGAGTACGACTTAATCAAACTAGAAATGCTCTACAAATCAAGGGACCCAGAATGTGGAATGACCTTCCCAACCATGTTAAAGACTGTACCTCTCTCAACCAGTTTATTTTTCTCTCAGTTTCTTTGTTTTCCAGTTCTCTCTCAACTTGGACCATGTGGTCCAAGAGCACGGGGAGGGGTTGATCATGATCACCCCTGGACGGGCGTGAGTGGACTTCCCTTGTGCCCCGACACCCAGAGGTACTAGGGTGAGTGGACTCCGGCTGAGTTTACCGGACGTCATCTTGGGGTACCACTTCCCCAGTAGCTTTATTCTGGAGATGGTGACAGGCTTGACCGAACCCGTGAGAGGATAAGCTACGGCTAGAGGGACACATGCGTGCATGTTCACTTGTCTTCTCCGGGGACTTGACTAGTTCAAGCCAGGCATGTCCTCCCCATGACTTATTATGTTTTCATGCACGCATGCCGGTAAAGTTGATTCTCTCCTCTGGAGAGGAATTCATTCATTTAGTGGCATGTCATTTTATTTTGTGTTTGTGTTATATTTTAGTACCATCTTTTTTATATATATCTTCAGGTGCATTTATTTTTATTTTTGTTTTTGCACATGTAGGCCACAATATGAGTTTTAGTTTCTTTTAGTTGTAATGTGTTTTTTTAGGGTTAGTTGCTGCGGGGCCTCGCGGCCCATGCCCTGTGACTGGGTCGTGGGGCTCTATAGCTAGAATAAACCCTTTTCCCCTCCACAGGAGGTAAGGTTCGTAACACTCTGGTGGCCTGGAGTGTTGTGCTCTGGTGCCCTGGAATGCCGTGCTCTGGTGCCCTGGAATGTGGTGCTCTGGTGCCCTGGAATGCCGTGATCTGGTGCTCTGGTACCCTGGAATGCCATGCTCTGGTGCCCTGGAATGCCGTGCGCTGGTGCCCTGGAATGTGGTGCCCTGGAATGCCGTGCTCTGGTGCCCTCGAATGCCGTGCTCTGGTGCCCTGGAATGTCGTGCTCTGGTACCCTGGAATGTGGTGCTCTGGTGCCCTGGAATGTGGCGCTCTGGTGCCCTGGAATGCCGTGCCCTGGAATGCCGTGCCCTGGAATACGTGCTGTCATCTTTAAAGTGACCCAACTTAATATCTGGCCCAAAACAATGTGTGCCTTACCCGCAATATGAGTATTATTCCCTCGCGAATTTAATCTGTTATTGTTTATACAATATTTTGTGTTTTTAAATAATATTGTTTATTTACCAAGTTACTTTGTGATAAAAATTAATTTGTTTATATAAATTAGAATGTCTTTAAGGTTGAAGTTGGAGGTTAGACCCTTAGCGCGTCTGAAGTGAAGACGTTAAGCCAGATGCTTCATCAAGATTTTTAACAGTAATTGCAATTCGGTACATGCCCAACATGGTCGGATCGGACTCGGCTTAAATGAAATGATTGCTAGTTGACACAGTGCTAATGGGATCCCCTCAACGAAGCTTCCACTACTTTATTAACTGGCCTTGGGATTAGTTTTCTTTGTATTTTTGGGATTATTTTTCTTTGTTTAATCGTTTTGTAATTGTAAAACGTATACTGATGTGTGTAAAATGGTAATGCAACTCTGCCCCATTTGTTTCCGCCTCCGCCGGGGATCGATCCCCCGGACCCAAGCACTACGAATCCCGAGCGCTGTTCACTGAGCCGTCATGCCCACACCAGGGGGGGTCTGACGGAGGTGTGTGTGAGAGAGAAGACCCCATATAAAGATATAATAATAGAGCGATACACACAGAGTTACCTGGCACAGGAGCGGCGCTGTAAGTCCTCAACGGGCTCACCATAGCCCGTGCTACTTGGAACTTAGTGAATCTTAAACAACAACAGTGCACATCGCTGCCCTTCACTAACAATGGCTGCTTCGTCAGCGTCAACAACTACAACACTGATTTACAGAAATTGTAAATGAAAGGGGGGGGGGGTCAGTTCAAAGGCATTGTTTCCTGGATTTGTCCACGTATTAATGATGGTGATGCAATGCCCAATTACTGTCATAAGAACATATCAATAAATTTAAACTCAGCTGGTCTATATATATATATATATATATATATATATATATATATATATATATATATATATATATATATATATATATATATATATATATATATGCGAACAAGCCTGAATGGTCCCCAGGACAATATGCAACTGATATATATATATATATATATATATATATATATATATATATATATATATATATATAAATATGTATATATATATATATATATATATATATATATATATATATATATATATATATATATATATATATATATATATAAATATGTAATATTGTGGCTGCACTTCACCCTTCCTCTTGTGTGGATATCTCTCATCTATATCTATGAAATAAACTTCTGTCCTGCTGTGTGTGATAGATTGGGAGGCCAGATGCAGCGGGCTAGCCTAACGGAACTATACACAGTGATTGCTGTGGGGTAGGTGCATAACATGGGTGAGTTGGGGTGGACTTTGTTAATACAATCACAATGTGTCCGCCTCCCAAACCTACACCTTTTGAAATGGGGTTGAACTCTGATACTTGAGTTGGCCCTCTAAACAAAAAAATCTCAAACAGTTTCTGTTACAATACCGTAAAACATTATGCTCTGATGTTGGTAAATTAAACCAAAAAGTCTACTCATAGCTTGGCCATATTAAGCCCGGGAAGTAGTGATGGCATCACTGGCACACATTCTCGGCCACATTGCAGGAACTTCACATTGGGATGACGTAGGGGATATTTTTTCCATTTATTGTTGTTGTTTCTTAGCCTTTGTCTTGATTTTTTCTTTGTTGGTGGGATGATGCCAGGTCGACTCCAGTACATCTAGTTTAACAAGAGAAAAAATGAAACTGAAGAAGACCTCTATTGTCACTGGGGTGGCCTCTAGTGCCACTGGGGTGGCCTCTAGTGCCACTGGGGTGGCCTCTAGTGCCACTGGGGTGGCCTCTAGTGCCACTGGGGTGGCCTCTAGTGCCACTGGGGTGGCATCTAATGTTGTCTGGTGGACGCTCACAGGGGTGGTCGTACTTTGGGGTATGTTGTGTAAACTGGACTTAATAGACCCGATACGGATCCTTTCACACATCATCCCACACGGCATCCTACATATCACATGTGTGAGATTGGTTGTTCGTTTCAGCTCCGTTATTCTGATGTATTCTCTGTACTTCGTGTTTCTCTTAACTATATTTTTCTCTCCTCCACAGGTCAGTAGAGTGACGGAGCCTGACTGTACCCTGGTGGGTGTACCGTGCTGTACCGCCCGCTGTAAGTCACGCTTTGTTTGTACCACTGTGTGGCAGGTATGGTGTGTGTGTGGGGGGGGTCATGGTGGTGGTAGAGGTGTACTCATCTAATTGTGCTTGTATGGGTTCAGCTCTGGCTATTTGGTCCCGCCTCTCAACTGTCAATCAACTGATGTACAGGTTCCTGAGCCTACTGGGCTCTGTCATATCTACACTTGAAACTGTATATGGAGTCAGCCTCCACCACATCACTGCCTAATGCATTCCATCTGTTAACTACTGTGAAGTTGTGGTGGTAGAGGTAGTGGTTATGCTGGTGGTGGTGATAGTGATGCTGGTAGTGGTAGTGGTTGTGCTAGTATTTGTGGTGGTGGTATGCTGGTGAGGGTGTGGTGGTGGTGGTGGTGGTGGTGGTGGTGGTGGTGGTGGTGGTGTTGGTAGTGGTATTGGTGGTAGTGATACTGGTAGTGGTGGTGGTGGTGGTAGTGGTGGTGGTGGTGGTCGTGGTAGTAGTGCTGGTGGTAGTGATGCTGGTAGTGGTGCAGGTAGTTGTGGTGGTGGTGGTGGTGTTGGTAGTGGTATTGGTGGTAGTGATACTGGTAGTGGTGGTGGTGGTGGTAGTGATGCTGGTAGTGGTGGTTGTGCTGGTATTTGTGGTGGTGGTATGCTGGTGGTGGTGTGGTGGTGGTGGTGGTGGTGTTGGTAGTGGTATTGGTGGTAGTAGTGCTGGTGGTAGTGATGCTGGTAGTGGTGCAGGTAGTTGTGGTGGTGGTGGTCGTGGTAGTAGTGCTGGTGGTAGTGATGCTGGTAGTTGTGGTGGTGGCAGTGTTGGCCGTTCAGACAAGGTCACATAGGGGGAGTGGGGAAGATGCAGGTGTGGGCGGGGGAGTGGGGAAGATGCAGGTGTGGGCAGGGGAGTGGCGAAGATGCAGGTGTGGGCAAGGGGCGTGACGAAGATGCAGGTGTGGACGGGGGAGGGACGAAGATGCAGGTGTGGGCAGGGAATGACGAAGATGCAGGTGTAGGCGGGGAGTGCCGAAGATGCAGGTGTGGCCTGGGTAATGACGAACATGCAGGTTTGGGCGAGGAGTGATGAAGATGCAGGTGTGGGCGAGGAGTGCCGAAGATGCAGGTGTGGGCGAGGGGGTGACGAAGATGCAGGTGTGGGCGGGGAGTGATGAGGATGCAGGTGTGGGCGGGGGAGTGACGAAGATGCAGGTGTGGGCGGGGGAGTGACGAAGATGCAGGTGTGGGCGAGGAGTGCCGAAGATGTTCTCTCTATTCTCTCTTGTCTTGTTGGTGCCCCAGATTCGAATAATCCATGTATTATAATAGACTGTCTCCTCAGTAAATCATTGTCATGCTGGTAGCCTGTCCCCTGGGGATTCTACATCCCAACCGCAGTCAATGTCCCCCACTAATCCTCTGTCCTTAGCCATGCTGTTAATCCTTCCTAATTCGTTTGTGATCCGAGCATATTCCCTCTCCCAGTCCTCTCTTCCCTTCCTAATCTCTTCCTGAATATAGAGCATAAGTTCTTGTTTCTGCCTCTCTACCGCATCCTTTATTTGCTGAAGTAACTCGCTTTTAATCCCTTGGATTAGATCCTCTATCCAATCGCTCCTTCTCTCTACAAATTTCCCTATTAATTTGTCTATAAATCTGTCCTCCTCCTCATCCCTGCTGGTGATTGGCCTTGAACCCCTTCCTGATCTTGTCATTGCAGTACCAACCTAGCCAAAAAGGCGCTCCTCAATGCCTTGCACAATCTGCAGCACAAACAGGCGAGAAAGTACTCCACGCGGCTGGTCAAGATGTGAGGTCGCTGCGTCCCGCGTCACAGCTGGTGAGGTCACTCCGGCTCCACAATTTCGGCTCCACAATTTCACAATACCACGATGTACTCAACACTTATTTTCAGTGGTGCTGTTTCTACTGTTTTTCTTCACTTTCTTGTGGTTTGAGTGAGCTTACTAGTTATTCAATCACTCATATACACTCATATACGCATATACACTGATTATTCCCCCCAATTCACTAGCTACGCAAGAGCTTCCCAGACCCTTGTGTGTGTGTGTGTGTACTCACCTAGTTGTGTTTGCGGGGGTTGAGCTCTGGCTCTTTGGTCCCGCCTCTCAACCGTCAATCAACAGGTGTACAGATTCCTGAGCCTATTGGGCTGTATCATATCTACACTTGAAACTGTGTATGGAGTCAGCCTCCACCACATCACTTCCTAATGCATTCCATTTGTCAACTACTCTGACACTAAAAAAGTTCTTTCTAATATCTCTGTGGCTCATTTGGGCGCTCAGTTTCCACCTGTGTCCCATTGTGCGTGTGCCCCTTGTGTTAAATAGCCTGTCTTTATCTACCCTATCATTCCCTTCAGAATCTTGAATGTAGTGATCGTGTCCCCCCTAACTCTTCTGTCTTCCAGCGAAGTGAGGTTCAATTCCCGCAGTCTCTCCTCGTAGCTCATACCTCTCAGCTCAGATACTAGTCTGGTGGCAAATCTTTGAACCTTTTCCAGTTTAGTCTTATCCTTGACTAGATATGGACACCATGCTGGGGCTGCATACTCCAGAATTGGCCTGACATATGTGGTATACAAAGTTCTGAATGATTCTTTACACAAATTTCTGAATGCCGTTCGTATGTTGGCGAGCCTGGCATATGCCGCTGATGTTATCGTCTTGATATGTGATGCAGGAGACAGGTCTGGCGTGATATCAACTCCCAAGTCTTTTTCTTTCTCAGACTCCTGAAGGATTTCCTCTCCCAGATGATACCATGTATTTGGCCTCCTGCTCCCTACACCTATCTTCATTACATTACATTTGGTTGGGTTGAACTCTAATAACCACTTGTTCGACCATTCCTTCAGTTTGTCCAGGTCTTCTTGAAGCCTCAAACAGTCCTCTTCTGTCTTAATCCTTCTCATAATTTTGGCATCATCCACAAACATTGAGAGAAATGAATCTATACCCTCCGGGAGATCATTTACATATATCAGAAACAAGATAGGACCGAGTACAGAGCCCTGTGGGACTCCACTGGTGACTTCACGCCAGTCAGAGGTCTCACCCCTCACCGTAACTCTCTGCTTCCTATTGCTTAGGTACTCCCTTATCCACTGGAGCACCTTACCAGCTACACCTGCCTGTCTCTCCAGTTTATGTACAAGCCTCTTATGCGGTACTGTGTCAAAGGCTTTCCGACAATCCAAGAAAATGCAGTCCGCCCATCCCTCTCTTTCTTGCTTAATCTGTGTCACCTGGTCATAGAATTCTATTAAGCCAGTCAGGCAAGATTTACCCTCCCTGAACCCATGTTGTCGATTTGTCACGAAGTCCCTTCTCTCCAGATGTGCTACCAGGTTTTTTCTCACGATCTTCTCCATCACCTTGCATGGTATACAAGTCAAGGATACTGGCCTGTAGTTCAGTGCCTCTTGCCTGTCGCCCTTTTTGTATATTGGGACCACATTCGCCGTCTTCCATATTTCTGGTAGGTCTCCTGTCTCCAGTGACCTACTATACACTATGGAGAGTGGCAAGCAAAGTGCCTCTGCACACTCTTTCAGTACCCATGGCGAGATCCCGTCTGGACCAACAGCCTTTCTAACATCCAGATCCAGCATGTGTCTCTTGACCTCCTCTCTCGTAATTTCAAACTCTTCCAAGGCCGCCTGGTTTACGTCCCTTTCTCCTAGCACAGTGACCTCACAGTGTGTGTGTGTGTGTGTGTGTGTGTGTGTGTGTGTGTGTGTGTGTGTGTGTGTGTGTGTGTGTGTGTGTGTGTGTGTGTGTGTGTGTGTGTGTGTGTGTGTGTGTGTGTGTGTGTGTGTGTGTGTGTGTGTGTGTGTGTGTGTGTGTGTGTGTGTGTGTGTGTGTGTGTGTGTGTGTGTGTGTGTGTGTGTGTGTGTGTGTGTGTGTGTGTGTGTGTGTGTGTGTGTGTGTGTGTGTGTGTGTGTGTGTGTGTGTGTGTGTGTGTATGAAGGTGGTTGGAAAAGTTGTAAAGTATATGCAGACGAGGTCACAATAACGTGGGTGAAGATATGGTGATGAAATCACACATCAGAAGATGAAACGACAACGTTCCGTTCATCCTGGACTATTAGCAAGTCATGTTGATGGACCATCACATGGCCGTCACGTCCTGGATCATTGATAATGGGCCAGGACGGACCGAAATGTCGTCGTTTCTTCATTTTCTGATGTGTGGGTTGGTCAACTATATCTATATTAGTATTCGGTACAAACTTATAGAAATGAGTTTTGTTGTATTTTGTAGTGTTTAGAATCTTGGATTAAGAAAAAGGTTTAGGCAAAGTTAACCTCAACAGGAAAATTGTAAGAATTGCAATGGCTTAATTGTTTTCTTAAGGAATAATTGTGCCCTAATCTATAGTTACTTGGAGACTTACAAAAGTAGAAGTAGTGACTAGTGTTTTGTCATAACAAAACACTAGTCAATAATAAAACATAAGAGTAATGTCTCCAAACACTGCTAGCTCAGTGATCCAACACGTCCCAATATTGAGTTGCTGCTGCAAAGTTATTACTAAGATCTTTTTAACATAAATTTGTAGGTTGTATTTGAAGATATATTATACAGTAATTCTCTAAAGGATTTTACTACAGGTTTAAATGTAAACAATATGAGAAATCTTTGCAAGTAATTTTTAGATAAATGTTTACATCAAATTTTAAGAGAAAATTTAGAGGCTTAAACTTAGAGACGTCTTTAAAAGAAAACTGGATAATTTAGGACCAACCAGGCTGTAGTAGATATGTGGGCCTGCAGGCTACTTCTTGCTGTGAAGTAGCTTGAAGTAGCCCTTTGAAGTAGGGCTACTTCAAGCTTTGAAGTATATGCTACATACATAACATACTTGGGCTATTGGACCAAGCTGTCATAAGTCATCCTTGGCTTTGGGCTGGGTTTGGAGAGCAGAAGAACTCTCAGAACCTTATCAAGGTATGATCAAAACTAAAAGCCATAGATACATTATCAAATTATTGATTTATATAAAAGTATTTGTTTAAACAAAGGAATTTGGATATTATTAATCTAATCAGCAGTCAACCACGATGAACATGAACTTGAGATGTGTATCATATAACCCATGGTATAAGTCGGCATTTGTTATTCATCATGAACGAGACCCATGCAACAAGAAATTACAATGGCATCTTTTTAACTATTTCTCTAATTTTATCAATGATATTTTAATGAATGTTTGTTGAATTGAAACACTGCATGAAAAAACAATTCAATGGTGCCCATTTTGATTGATAATTATTGATGTGCCTTACTGTATGATTTAATAAGTGTATTTAAAGTAAATTAAATTTATAGAATCCCATGTAAAGCAATCCACATACTGTATTGCAATTTGATAAATTATTTAAGGTCTATTAACAAATCTTATTAAGGTTAAAATTCCTGCCACAATTGAACCATGTAGCAAGCTCTTGTACCACACATATTTGGACTGTGACGAGAGGAATTCTGCAGAAATGACTGTCAAAGTAATCAATTCAATTAAATAATTAAATAATTTAAATAATTAAATAATTTGAATGATTAAATAATTTAAATAATTAAATAATAAAAGTAAATAATTAAATAATTTAAATAATTACAATAAATAATTTAAGTTAAATCAACACCTAATAGTCACAAAAGTTATCACGGCAAAAAATAATCAGTGCATGCTGTGTAGCTTTTTCCAGCCCTTCCTCTTGTTTAGTTAGTACGTATCCGCTTATAGTAACGATATCCACCATCGTACATACATTGACATAACGGACAATTAGAAAGGAGAATTTGGCAGTATAGTATTGAGTTTGGACAAACTGGAAAAGTTTTTTTTTTATTTGTTAAGGAAACCTGACCTAACCACCACTAGGCCTGACGTAGTACATATATATTAAGTACAGTAGGCCTAGGAATATTTTCATCTGTTTTAGCTTTTTTCTCCGAACTCCAGAAGAATTTGGTACTAATCACTTCATATTGTCCATTATGTTAATATATATGTACGATAATCTACATAGTTACAAAAAGAATTATCTTATAGGAGGATGCGTTGGATTGTTCTGAGGCATTCTTACTATATAGTATTATTCCTACAGAATCCAAATAATAGTTCTTGATTTCTATAATTATGTAAAATGTAACAAGACAAAGCATAAATTGTTGGAACTGAACTGATATTTATTTCATCTATTCCATTTGGTACTAAAACTGACATCCACACATTTATTTACTCATTGTCAACCCTCTGGTTTTGACCATTTTATCTAAAAAAATTATTTAACAAATAATAATTCATTGCAATTCAAGACAAAATATTTAAGAGTACAAACAATTTGCTACATACAAGGCCACATCCACCAGAAAACAGGCAGCTTCATGTTGATGTTATATATGTTGGAAAAACTTCTCCATGAGTTTCATATTTGATTTATATACCAATATAATACTCTTAAAAATATAAGAACTTATCAAAGTTTGCCAAGCATGGATGGGAGCAGCATTGATTGTGGTTAGAGAATATTTAAAAAGCGAAACGAAGGATCAGGTGAAAGCACTAAGCTATTATGACAATATAGCACTGGGAAAGTAATCAGGATGAGGATTTAGGATGGGACGGGGAGGAAGGAATGGTGCCAAACCACTTGTGGACGGTCGACGATTGAACGTCGACCTGCATGAAGCGAGACTTTAAGAGTGCCTAGATATTCAGGATGCCAATACGAGAGCAGAAAGGCAAGAGATATGCAATATCAAAGAAGACAGTTTCATAAGGAATGTATCGACAGGCAACTAAAAGGAAGCGTTGGAAGGCAACATTTCTGGTCATCCTGACGACGGGGACATTGTACGAGGTTAGTTGAAGAATGCAGTTCTGTTCTATTAAGTGCCTATGGTGTGAGCTAATGTAGCTACCCCCGACAAATGGAATGCATTAGGAAGTGATGTGGTGGAGGCTGACTCCATACACAGTTTCAAGTGTAGATATGACAGAGCCCGATAGGCTCATGAATCTGTACACCTGTTGATTGACGGTTGAGAGGCGGGACCAAAGAGCCAGAGCTCAACCCCCGCAAACACAACTAGGTGAGTACAACTAGGTGAGTACACACACACACACACACACACTCACACTATATTCATACACTTTCGATACAGTACTTCTTTCCAATGACGGTAGATTAATTTAGGGTCTATACAACCCTATTTATAAAAAAAAACTAACTTAACTCATTTAAGAGAACTATTATTCAGAACCAAAATAGAAGTATAGAAAATCCCAGTGACTGTCACTGAGAAAACATTTATAAAATAATTTGTGCCTAACTTTGTGCACAGTCTAATACAACAATGGCTTAATGACAAATTTTTTAAATATTCAATAATTTATATCTAAATATAATTCATACACCAGGAAAACAAAAGTAAAAAAGTTACCTTTATTATGTAAAGCTAATACAGCCATTAATACCTTTATATAAATGAAAATGAAAAATACTGATATATAATTAAACAAAATTCTTATTTTACGTATACTAATCAGATGAATGTCGTTTGGAATTCACATTTTTATAGCAATCAATATCTGTTTAAATGAGTCATTACTTATTTCAAACAGTGTACAGTATATATTTAACCAACACAGAAGGAACTTGAATACCCAGCTCCTTCAGTATCTTTTAAATTTACAAATGTTTAGCATTAAAAATATACAAAAGCAGTCTGAAGTACATAACTATTTCCTTAATATCAGCAGGTTAGCTAAATTATACATGTAATAAACAAATCAGATACCCTTAATCTCACTTATGAATGTTAATAAAATATATATGTATAACCCCCTCTCAAGGACTTAAATTACAGTACTGTACTCTAATGGTAAAATGACTAAGGATTTCAGGTGTGATTATTTTTACTTAATACTTCATTAGAGGTAGAACCAATACATAAATTTCTACTTTCTAAACAATAATGATTCAAATGCCTTTTTTTATCTAGGGCATCAGACTTAAAGAAATGCAAAAGAATTCTAACTCATATCAATGAGGAAAATGGCACAATTCCAATTTCTTCAGAGCACTGCCAAGCAATGTACACAATACAGTGCTTCAATTCTCCCTGCACAGTACATCAATGTTGAAAAATATTCCAGTATATTAGACACATTAAACATCATAGTGATCATGGTGGCAATGACCAGTTTATAAACAAGACAAAAAATTCACAGCAATATTCACCCTAACACATAATATCCATCTTAAAGACCAGGGTCAAGAATGGCACCATTACTATTCATTTAAACATGTACAGCATTAACAAGCCCTCAGCTAACATGGTACAGACATTGACGGAAATCCTGTCTTCTGCCTCCATTTTTATAAAGAACGCTTTCACACAAGCGTAGTGTCGTAACGTATACGTGTAATGTCATAACGTACAAGTGTAGTGTCGTAACATTCATTTGTAGCATCTTAACATGCGTGTGTAGTGTCATTACATGTAAGTGTCGTGTCGTAACATACATTTGTAGCATCATAACATGCGTGTGTAGTGTCATAACATGTAAGTGTCGTGTCGTAACATACATGTGTAGCATCATAACATGCGTGTGTAGGGTCATAACATACACTTGTAGTGTCATGTGTGCATGTGTAATGTCAGAACATACAAGTGTAGTGTCATAATACACACATGTAGTGTCATAACGTATAAGTGTAGCACCTAAATGTACAAGTATAACATCATAAGTACAAATGTAACATCATAACATACAAGTATAATGTCATAACACACACTTGCAGTGTCATTACATTCACATATAGTGTCATTATGTACTCTCACAATACATGGATTACATAGGGGGGACAGAATGAGCTGAGGTAGTTTCCCTCTGAGATGGTCTTCAATAAAATTTAAACTTTTTTTTTCACACTAACCATCATGCTTCAGCAACTCAGTACTGCAATATATCTTGATGGAACTTCGGTTACAGAATTTAACCTACCAATAATTGGTTACAAATATCACCTCATATAAATACTGTCCACAAATGCCAAAAATACTCTAAGTAAAAAAATGACACCAGTATTGCCAGCAATTTTTAACATTACAATAAAAAAGTGGTTTTTACTGATTTAATGAATGTACATTATATAATTAAACTTATTTTAAACAGTTATCCAAGTAGAAAAAAATATGTTTTATGCAATCCAGTCCAGCTGTATGTTACCAAACTAGAACCAAACTAATTAATATACTTGCGCTGTCACGGAGCAAGCATTTTACGACGCAGTATAATTAATCCTCTTATACAAGCTTTGATTGTGCATCCTGTGACGTCCACGGGTAGCATCAAAACAATGTAAAGATGAAGGAGCCCAATAGCTCAGGAACCGGGACACCAGGTGAACGACAGCTGAGAGACGGGACCCAAGCGCCAGAGCACAACTAAGGGAGGACCACTAGGAGAGGACAAAAATTGGCAGGGAGAAGAGAGTACAAGGAATACAGAGAAAAGATTCAGGCATCTAAAGATTAACCAAAAGGCACCGAATACCGAGGCTGCATCCCACAGTGTAACTAAGAACAAGATACACCAACCAAGGAAGGCCACAGCAAGATTATGCAAAGTGGCCAAGCAAAACACACAACACCCACACCCCACCAAAACTGAGAACCAGCGCCTGGCCGACAATGTCGCCAGACTGCACAATCTCACCTGCAGAGCGGAAACACGACCGTGTCACGACACTGTGGAGCCGAGCAATATACCAGGAGCAACACTAGCGGAGTATATCCAGAGAAGCGAACCCAGCAGAAGACGAGGTGCAGTACAATGGCAGAGGTGGAGCCACACCAAGCCACCGCACACCCGTAGCAGAGAAAAGAATCGAGGTGAATTTCCCACATAAAATCTAGAACACCCTCAGCATCTGGGGGCAATGACAGGAGAGAGAAGACGACCGAGAAGGCGTAGAAAATCCCCGAGACCGGACGCGGAACACCAACATGTGTACACCTCCCAAAAACAAAACGATCACCCCAGCCCCGGCGCCCGAGGTGCTAATTCCAAATTCGACGCTTGAACCATATTTAGGAGCCAAATTCTGGCTCTCTGCACGTATTCGCAGTTCGAAATTACGAATTTTTATACCGAAAATATGCCAAATACTGAAAGCGGCGATGGGTCACATTTTGCCCAACACCCCCCCCCCCCCCTGCAGTTTTCAAAATATCCCAAACATCCCAAATTCGACGCTTGAGCCATATTGTGGAGCCAAATTCTGGCTCTCTTCACATATTCGCCGTTTGAAATTACGACTTTTTATACCGAAAATATGCAAATTTCTGAGAGCAGCGATGGGTCACATTTCCACCCCCCCCCCCCCCCCCTGCCGTTTTCATAGTATCGCAAACATCCCAAATTCGACGCTTGAGCCATATTTTGGAGCCAAATTCAGGCTCTTTCCACGTATTCGCAGTTTGAAATTACGAATTTTATACCGAAAATATACCAATTACTAAGAGCAGCGATGGGTCACATTTTGCCCAAACCCACCCTGCAGTTTTGAAAATATCCCAAAAATCCCAAATTCGACGCTTTAGCCATCTTTTTGAGCCATATTCTGGCTCTGTGTACGTATTCGTAGTTTGAAATTACGACTTTTTATACAGAAAATATGCCAATTACTGAAAGCAGCGATGGATCACATTTTGCCCAATCCCTCCCTGCAGTTTTGAAAATATCCCAAACATCCCAAATTCGATGCTTGAGCCATATTTTGGAGCCAAATTCTAGCTCTCTACACGTATTCGCTGTTTGAAATTACGAAATTTTATACCGAAAATATGCAATTTTTTTACAGCAGCGATGGGTCACATTTTGCCCAAGCCCCCCCTGCAGTTGTCAAAAAATTCCAAACATCCCAAATTCGACACTTGAGCCATATTTCGGAGCCAAATTCTGGCCCTCTGCACGTATTCGCAGTATGAAATTACGACTTTTTATACCGAAAATATGCCAGTTACTGAAAGCGGCGATGAATCACATTTGCCCAAACCCTCCCTGCAGTTTTGAAAATATCCCAAACATCCCAAATTCGACCCTGGAGCCGTATTTTTGAGCCAAATTCTGGATCTCTGCACAAATTCGCAGTTTGAAATTACTAATTTTATACCGAAAATATGTCAATTACTGAGAGCAGCGATGGGTCACAGTTTGCGCAAACCCACCCTGCAGTTTTCAAAATATCCCAAACATCCCAAATTCGACGCGTGAGTCACATTTTGGAGCCAAATTCTGGCTCTCTGCACGTATTCGCCGTTTGAAATTACGACCTTTAATACTGAAAATATGCAAATTTCTGAGAGTAGCGATCGGTGACTTTTTGCCCAAACTGCCCCTGCAGTTTTCAAAATATCCCAAACATCCCAAATTCGACGCTTGAGCCATATTTTGGAGCCAAATTCTGGCTTTCTGAACGTACTCGCAGTTTGAAATTACGACATTTTATACCGAAAATATGCTAATTACTGAGAGCTGCGATGGGTCACATTTTGCCTAAACCCCTTTGCAGTTGTCAAAATATCCCAAACATCCCAAATTATACGCTTGAGCAATATTTTCGAGCCAAATTCGGGCTCTCTACACGTATTCGCCGTTTGAAATTACGTCTTTCTATACCGAAAATATGCCAATTACTGAAAGCGGCGATTGATGACATGTTGCCCAAACCTCCCTGCAGTTTTCAAAATATCCTAAACATCTCAAATTCGACCCTTGAGCCATATTTTGTAGCCAAATTCTCGCTCTCTGCACGCATTCGCAGATTGAAATTACGAATTTTTATACCGAAAATATGCCAATTATTGAAAGCAACGATGGATCACATTTTGCCCAAACTCTCCCCGCAGTTTTCATAATATTCCAAATATCCCAAATTCGACGCTTGAGCAATATTTTGGAGCCAAATTATCGCTCTCTGCACTTATTCGCAGTTTGAAATAACGAATTTTATACCGAAAAACTGCCAGTTACTGAGAGCGGCGATTGGTCACATTTTACCCAAACCCTCCTTGCAATTTTCAAAATATCCCAAACATCCCAAATTCGACGCTTGAACCATATTTAGGAGCCAAATTCTGGCTCTCTTCACGTATTCGCAGTTTGAAATTACGATCTTTTATACCGAAAATAAGCCAAATACTGAAAGCCGCGATGGGTCACATTTTGCCCAACCCCCCAACCCCCCTGCAGTTTTCAAAATATCCAAAACATCCCAAATCTGACACTTTAGAAATATTTTGGAGCCAAATTCTGGCTCTCTGCACGTATTCGCAGTTTGAAATTACGAATTTTTATACCGAAAATATGCCAATTACCGAAAAGCAGCGATGGATCACATTTTGCCCAAACCCTCCCCACAGTTTTCCAAATATCCCAAACATCCCAAATTCGAAACTTGAGCCATATTTTGGAGCCAAATTATCGCTCTCTGCACTTATTCGCAGTTTGATATTACGACTTTTTATACCGAAAATATGCCAGTTACTGAGAGCGGCGATGGGTCACATTTTGCCCAAACCCTCCCTACAATTTTCATAATATCCCAAACATCTCAAATTCGACGCTTGAACCATATTTAGGAGCCAAATTCTGGCTCTCTGCACGTATTCGCCGTATGAAATTACGACTTTTTATACCGAAAATATGCCAATTACTGAAAGCGGCGATGGTTCAGATTTTGACCAAACCCTCCCTGCAGTTTTCAAAATATCTTAAACATCCCAAATTCGACGCTTGAGCCATATTTTGGAGCCAAATTCTGGCTCTCTGCACGTATTCGCAGTTTGAAATTACGACTTTTTATACCGAAAATATGCCAATTACTGAGAGCGGCGATGGGTCATATTTTTCCCAAACCCCCTTGCAGTTTTCAAAATATCCCAAACATCCCAAATTCGACGCTTGAGCCATATTTTGGAGCCAAATTCTGGCTCTCTGTGAGTATTCGCAGTTTGAAATTACGACTTTTTACACCGAAAATATGACAATTACTGAGAGCAGCGATGGGTCACATTTTACCCCCCCCCCCCCTTGCAGTTTTCAAAATATACCAAACATCCCAAATTCGACCCTTGAGCAATATTTTGAAGCCTAATTATTGCTCTTTGCACGTATTCGCAGTTTTAAATTACAAATTCTATACCGAATATATGCCAATTACTGGGAGCGGCGATGGGTCACATTTTGCCCAAACCCCCCCTGCAGTTTTCAAAATATGACAAACATCCCAAATTCGACGCTGGAGGCACAATTTGGAGAAAATTGTGGCTCTTTTCACGTATTCGCAGTATGAAATTACTACTTTTTATACCGAAAATAAGACAATTACTGAAAGCTGCGAGGGATCACATTTTGCCAAACACTCCCTGCAGTTTTCAAAATATCCCAAACATTACAAATTCGACGCTTGAGCCATATTTTGCAGCCAAATTCTGGCTCCCTGCACGTATTCGCAGTTTGAAATTACGACTTTTTGTACCGAAAATATGCCAAATACTGAGAGCGGCGAGGGGTCACATTTTGCCCAAACACCTCTGCAATTTTCAAGATATGCCAAACATCCGAAATTCGACACTTAAGCCACATTTTGGAGCCGAGTTTTGGCTCTCTGCACGTATTCGCAGTTTGAAATTACGAATTTTTATACCGAAAATATGCCAATTTCTGAAATCGGCGATGGTTCTCATTTTGCCCAAACCCTCCCTGCAGTTTTTAAAAAAACTTAAACATCCCAAATTCGACGCTTGAGCCATATTTTGGAGTCAAATTCGGGCTCTCTGCACGTACTCGCAGTTTGAAATTATGACTTTGTATACCGAAATAATGTAAATTACTGAGAGCGGCGATGGGTCATATTTTTCCCAAACCCCCCTGCAGTTCTCAAAATATCCCAAACATCCCAAATTCGACGCTGGAGGCACAATTTGGAGCTAAATTCTGGCTCTATGCACGTATTTCCAGTTTGAAATTACGACTTTTTGTACCGAAAATATGCTTATTACCGAGAGCGGCGATGGGTCACGTTTTGCCCAAACCCTTCTTGCAGTTTTCAAAATATCCGAAACATCCCAAATTCAACGCTTGAACCAAATTTTGGAGCCAAATTCTGGCTCTCTGTACGTATTCGCTGTTTGAAATTACGACTTTTTATCCAGAAAATATGCCATTTCCTGAGAGCCGCGATGGGTCACATTTTACCCAAACCCTCCTGCAGTTTTCAAAAAATCCTAAACATCTCAAATTCGACGCTTGAGCCATCCTTTGGAGCCAAACTCTGGCTCTGCACGTATTCGCAGTTTGAAATTACGACTTTTTATACTGAAAATATGAAAGCGGCAAAGGATCACATTTTGCCCAAACCCACCCTGCAGTTTTCAAAATGTCTTAAACATCCCGAATTCGACGCTTGACCCATACTTTAGAGCCAAATTCTGGCTTTCTGCACGTATTCGCAGTTTGAAATTGCGAGCTTTTATACCGAAAATATGCCAATTACTGAAAGCCGCGATGGATCACATTTTGACCCAAACCCTCCCTGCAATTTTCAAAATATCCCAAATATCCCAAATTCGAAGCTTGAGTTTCATTTTGGAGCCAAATTCTGGCTCTCAGCACGTATTCGCAGTTTGAAATTACTACTTTTTATACCGAAAATACGCCAATTACTGAGTGCTGCGATTGGTCTTATTTTGCCCAAACCCCTGTTTAAGCAAAATGTTCCACATGTTACTGGAACACAGATACTATCACCTTCAAATGTCAGTAATGGTTTAAGTAATGACAAATAAACTGACGCAACTTGACCTGACCCAACCTGACCTTACTCAACCTGACCTAACGCAACCTGACCTGACGATTCCTGACCTGACCCTACCTGACCTGACATGACTCTACCTGACCTGACGCTACCTGACCTGACCCTACCTGACCTGACGCAACCTGACCTGACGCAACCTGACCTGACGCAACCTGACCAGACGCAACCTGACCTAATGCAACCTGACCTGACGCAACCTTACCTGACGCTACCTGACCTGGTGCTACCTGACATGACGCAACCTGACCTGACGCTACATGACCTGACTCAACCTGATCTGACGCTACCGGACCTGACTCAACCTGACCTGACGCAACCTGATCTGACGGTACCTGACCTGACGCAACCTGACCTGACGCCACCTGACCTGACGCAACCTGACCTGACGCAACCTGACCTGACACAACCTGACCTGTCACTACCTGAACTGACTCAAACTGACCTGACGCAACCTGACCTGACGCAACCTGACCTGACGCAACCTGACCTGAGGCAACCTAACCTGACGCTACCTGACCTGATGCAACCTAACCTGACGCAAACAGACCTGACGCAACCTGACCTGACGCAACCTCACATGACGCTACCTGACCTGACGCAACCTGACCTGACCTGACGCTACCTGACCTGACGCCACGTGACCTGTCACAACCTGACCTGACGCAACCTGACCTGACGCAACCTGACCTGACACAACTGACCTGTCGCTACGTGAACTGACTCAACCTGACCTGATGCTACCTGACCTGACGCAACCTGACCTGATAAAACCTGACCTGACGCAACCTGACCTGACGCAACCTGACCAGACGCTACCTGACCTGACGCCACGTGACCTGTCACAACCTGACCTGACGCAACCTGACCTGACGCAACCTGACCTGACACAACTGACCTGTCGCTACGTGAACTGACTCAACCTGACCTGATGCTACCTGACCTGACGCAACCTGACCTAACACAACCTGACCTGACGCAACCTGACCTGAAACAACCTGCCCTGACGCAACCTGACCTGAAACAACCTGACCTGACGCAACCTGACCAGACGCTACCTGCCCTGACGCAACCTGACCTGACACTACCTAACCTGACGCAACCTGACCTGTATTCTCACAAATCGCGAGAAAACATTAAGTAGTACCGATAAATTAGTAAATTCGAATATTTTTATCTAAAATCACTCAACATGAAAAACGTGAAAAAAGTCACAATATTACCGTATTCGAGGATTTTTACTTCAAATCACAAGGCGAAGATTCGTCTTATTTAGACCATTAAAAAGGCATATGAAAATGTTGTTAATAGTACAAATTCTAAAAACCAATGTGTTTTCTTAAAAATTAACTAAATTGTTCGCGATTGTCAATTTATATTACCGAGAGAAGATGCACAAGTAAAAGCGCTCTATTCCGGCTGAAACATCGATATATGCAATAAAAACAAGGTTTCTCTCATAATCATTATTTTACTCACTATTATAACGAGATACAAATGGTTGATTGAAATAAAAGTATATAAAGGAAATTTGCAATCAATTACAGGTTTGCATCATATTTATCGTATTTTCAATGATTTATTAACAATAAACTAAAAAATTAAAAAAAGTTGGAAAATGGAAAAATATTTGCCAAAATCGTTGATATTTAGTTTAAATCACATAAGGAAAAAAAAGATGATAAACATCGAAATATTGCTAAATTCGATAATTTTTCTAGTACAAAACATAGTGCAAGAAAATTTGCTTATAAAGCAATATTATGCGAAATTCTGATATTTACAGGCTAATATCACTTATCGCAAGAAAACATGAAGTAGTATCGAAATATTAGAATATTCAAATTTTTTTCTTAAAATCACACAATATGAAAAACGTATAAAAAGTCACAATATTACCATATTCGAGGATTTAAACTTCAAATCATAGAGCGAGGTTTCATGTTATTTAGACCATTAAAACGGCATATGTAAATGTTGTTTTCAATACAAATTATATAAATCAATGTGTTTTCATTACAATTAACAAAAATGTTCGTAATATTCAATTAATCACGAGAGAGAAGATGTACACGTAAAACCGCTCTAATCTGGCTGAAACGTCGATATATACAATAAAAACAGGATTTCTCTCCTAATCAATAATATAACTAATATAACGAGGTAAAAACGGTTGAATGAAAATGAAGTATTTAAAGTGAATTTGCAATCAACTACGGGTTTGCATCATATATATCGTATATTCAATGAATTAATGACAATAAACTAAAAATTCTTAAAAAGGTGGGAAAATGGCAAAATATTGCCTAAATAGTTGATATTTGGTTTAAATCACATGAAGGAAAAAAAGATGATAAACGTCAAAATATTGCTAAATTCGATAATTTTTAGCACAAAACATTGAAATTACGACTTTTTATACCGAAAAAATGCCAAATACTGAGAGCTGCGATGGGTCACATTTTGCACAAACCCCCCTGCAGTTGTCAAAATATTCCAAACATCCCAAATTCATCCCCTTGAGCCAAATTTTGGAGCCAAATTCTGACTCTCTGCACGTTTTCGCAGTTTTAAATTACGACATTTTATATCGAAAAAATGCCAATTACTGAAAGCGGCGATGGATCACATTTTGCCTAAACCCTCCCCGCATTTTCAAAACATCCCAAACATCCCAAATTCGACGCTTGAGCCACATTTTAGAGTCAAATTCTGGCTCTCTGCACGTATTCGCAGTTTGAAATGGCGAATTTTTATACAGAACATATGGGAATTACTGTGAGCGGCGATGGGTCACATTTTGCCCAGAGCCCCCCCTGCAGATTTAAAAAATATCATAAACATCCCAAAATCGACCCTTGAGCCATATTTTGGAGCCAAATTCTGGCTCTCAGCACGAACTCGTAGTTTGAAATTGCGAATTTTTATACAGAAAATATGCCAATTACTGAAAGCGGCGTTGGATCTCATTTTGCACAAACCCTCCCTGCAGTTTTTAAAATATTCTAAATATCCCAAATTAGACGCTTGAGATATATTTTGGAGGCAAATTCTGGCTCTCTGCACGTATTCACTGTTTGGAATTACGAATTTTTATACCGAAAATATGCCAATTACTGAAAGCGGCGAAGGATCACATTTTGCCCAAACCTTCCCTGAAGTTTTCAAAATATCCCAAAC
>NW_025563122.1:0-98377 GCF_020424385.1 Procambarus clarkii
GATAACACAATTAATCACTGCACACATGAATGATTATTCAATACACGAGCATAGACATATATATATATATATATGGATGAGTCAGACATCAATAATGGTAATAACATAGTTACTGGGCACATAGCCTAACTCCAAACACTGGCATATTTATATATATATTCTCTCACTAAATGATCTTATTAAAGTCTCATGAAAGACGTTATCAACACAGTAAATTCATCAATTACTCTGGGTGCCTGTACACACCGATAATAATCATAAATATCGTGAGTACTCTTTATAGTCCCACTCTTCACACTGGTGCCTTACTGTGACATAGGTGAGCCTTGCTCACGACATACAAAATACTCTGGCTAAATAATATAGCTGACTAAAGGGGAATTGGGAGGGAAACTAGAATCACCTACTTCCACCTATCCTCCGGTGAGTGTTGAGTTGTAGCTCCTGGTCCTGGCTCCTGCCTTGTGTAGGGAACGCCCCCCCACACACACTGTCGTGTTCTCCATGAACTCAATCAACGTCCCACCATAAGCGCGTCGTCTCTGTGCCTTTTCACTGCAGGTCCGTGCTCCTCCTCGACTTCTTGTAGGGTTGGAGTCGGTCTCCCGGCCGTCAACTTTTCCTCCCAGCTACGGCTGCCTGCCTACGTCTCGGCTGCAGTCATTCGGATTCCTGAATAGTTTTCTTCTTCCACTGCTTCCCGGTGGCTCGGTCTAGTCACTACGCCGTTACAAACGGGTGAACTGCCTCAGACGTCGCATACGTCACTGCACAGACTTCACTTCTTCTTGCACAGTATCTGTCCTGGAGCACTTGTTGCTCAACATCCCGTCGATTCCCTCTCTGGTCCAACACATGAACGAAGGAAGACCTCACAGAGTACTTGCAGGCTTCGGGTGACGCGTAAAATCCACGGGAGCGGGAAACAACTGTCAAACTCACAGGACATATCTTCGCACGTCCAACCACCTTGACGTGTCGTGTTAGACTGATTCCCTTCGGAGGATTGGCTCATCCACTACGTCATCACTGTAGAGCTATCAGCCGTCGCATACGTCACTGCCTAGACTCCACTCTTGCACAACACCTGTTCCTGGAGCACTTGTTGCTCAATATTCTGTCAATTCCTTCTCTGGTCCAACACATGAACGAAGGAAGACCCCACAGGTGATGGCAGACCACGGGTGATGCGTAAGTCCTCCGGAGACAGGGTAAACTGCCCAACTGACAGGACCCCCCAGCGCACGTCCGACCTCCTTGACGTGCTCTCTTAGACTGATGGCGCCGCCGTGGCGCTATGACCGGACCCCCCTTCCTTCGTGATGTCATATTCTCTACGGGAGGTTTTCATTGGCTCCCTGTGCCACGTCGCTGTCGGTGACCAATTTGGTGTCACTGACGTCACACAGTTTTGGGGGCAAAACAGAAGAGCCAGCGCCATATTGGCTTCCTAAAGGGCCTAAACCACAGGCCAAAATACTCTTCTTTCACAAATTCACAGTCTATCTTTCAATGTTTGAAATCCCTCATGATTAAGAGTCTGGATCCATTCCTGCAAGCAACTGAAGCTGCTCTCTCTATTATGTTAATGGTAGCCATGTTGTTTCTGTCGAACTCTTGTCTGGGTCTTCTGTCATTTTATGGATGGTTGTAAATGACTGCCACTAATATCTTAGGTTCACCCATTGTCATAGTTCCTGTTATGTATTCTCTGAATCCGTCACAGCCTGGAATTTCCATCTCTTCAAAGCTCCAGTCTTTCCTTATCAGGAGAGTCACTCCTCCTCCTCTCCCATCTCTCTCTTTCCTTATTATATAAAAGTCCTTTGGAAACACAGCATTTGTTATGACTCCTGACAATTTTGTTTCTGTGAGTCCTATTACATCTGGGTTTTCTTCCTGCACCCTTTCATGCCACTTGCTTTGTTGGTAATCCAATCGATGTTTGAGTACGTTACCTTGAAGCTCACTTTCTTATGTCCATTTTCACCCATCATTCTCACTAGTGCAGGAAGCTGTTCCAGGCCATTGCTGCTTGTGTAGGCTCACCCTCCTGTGGGGTAGTTACCAGGGGTTCTGAGGGAGGTGGGGGTGTGGGGAAAGGAGGGGCAGGGGGAGGATTTCTTAGAACTGGGGTGGGGGATGGAGGACTTAGTTCATGTCTGGGCCGGCTTGGGGCAGGAGGAAGACCAGGGGGTGGGAGGGAAGGAGGTACTCAAGGTTAATTGGGTGGAATGTTGGAACTCCCCACCTATAGGGTGGTGAGTTGGGATGTTGCAGTCCCCTCTGGGGTTCCCGAGGTGCTGGGTTGGGGTTCCACACTCCCCACTGGGATTGCTGGGTTGGGGGTTGAGGTTCCCTGGCTCCCTTCCCTCTGCCTGCGCCTTTTCCTTGCATCTGCTGCCTGTATTATCTTTGTCCTGGTCATGTCCCTCTGAAGGAATACCTGTCTGTAATTCGTTACATATTTCAGTTTGCTCTTTTTTGCTAGTATGTCCTCTTTGATGCACTCGTTTTTTAGCACTACCTTGATCAACCGGTCTTTGTCTTTGTTGTACTGGCCAATCCAGAAAAACTTTTCTATGTCTGTTTCATCCCCTTCCAGACCAATCTCCTTTAGTATCCCTGCCATTGCTGCTTTGTCCTTAGATCTCCATTCTTCCCTTGTGGAACCCTCTTGTTCCTTAACACCTATTACTACTACAGGTCTTTTCCTTTCCAGTAACTGGCTCTTGCATCTAGCTGCCTCCTGTGAGGTTACTGCTTTTATTACAACTTCCTTGACTGCGGACATTGCTCCTGTGCTCTTCAGCATTTCAGCAAAGGTGGCACCCATTGTAGGGGTCCCTACCATTGCTGCATCTTCTGGTACCTGGGGGTTGGTCCCCTGGGCCACATTCTGAGGAGATCCTGATTTTAGGTTTGTTATCTGCTCTTGCGCTGCCTTTTGTTCATTCTGCATTGTATTTATGAGTCCTCTCATGCCTTTCAGTTCCTCAGTGATTTCCCTCCATGCGCCAACAGTCATCTCCATGTATGACTCGTCCTGTTCCTCTCCTCCACCTGTGTTCTGTTTTCTTACCATCCTTCTTGATCCCTTTTCTTTTCACTAGTGTTTGTTAGTCTACACTAACCCTAGTGTGTGTGTGTATACTCACCTATTTGTGCTTGCAGGATCGAGCATTGGCTCTTGGATCCCGCCTTTCCAGCCATCGGTTGTTTGCAGCAATAACTCCCGTCCCATTTTCCTATCATACCTAATTTTAAAAATATGAATAGAGTTTGCTTCCACAACCTGTTCCACAAGTGCATTTAATTTTTCCACTACTCTCACGCTAAAAGAAAATTTCCTAACATCTCTGTGATTCATTTGAGTTTCCAGTTTCCACCCATCTCCCCTCGTTCTGATATTATTACGTGTGAACATTTCATCTATTTCCAATTTGTCAATTCCCCTGAGTATTTTATATGTTTCTATCATATCTCCTCTCTCCCTTCTTTTCTCTAGTGACGTGAGGTTCAGTTCCCTCAGACGCTCCTCATATCCCATCCCTCGTAACTCTGGGACAAGCCTCGTCGCAAACCTCTGAATTTTCTCCAGTTTCCTTATGCGTTTTTTCAGGTGGGGGCTCCATGTTTGTGCGGCCTACTCTAAGACTGGTCTCACGTAGGCAGTGTAAAGCGCCCTAAAAGCCTCCTCACTTAGGTTTCTAAATGAAGTTCTAATTTTCACCAGTGTAGGGTACGCTGCTGTCATTATCCTATTTATATGTGCCTCAAGAGTTAGATTAGGTGTCACATCCACTCCCAGGTCTCTTTCTCGAATCGTTACAGGTAGGCAGTTCCCTTTCATTGTGTACTGTCTCTTTGGTCGTCTATCACCTGATCCCATTTCCATAACTTTACATTTACTGGTGTTGAACGCCAGTAGCCATTTCCCTGACCATCTCTGAAACCTGCTTAAGTCCTCTTGGAGGATCCGACAATCCTCATCTGTCACAACTCTTCTCATTAATTTTGCGTCATCCACAAACATTGACATGTATGATTCCACTCCTGTAAACATATCATTTACGTAAATTACAAAGAGGATTGGACCCAGCACCGATCCTTGAGGTACTCCACTCGTTACTGTTCGCCAGTCCGACTTCTCGCCGCTTACCATTACCCTCTGGCTCCTTCCTGTTAGGTAGTTCCTCACCCATGCTAGAGCCTTTCCGCTTACTCCTGCCTGCCTCTCAAGTTTGTAAAGCAGTCTCATGTGCGGTACTGTATCAAAGGCCTTTTGGCAGTCAAGAAATATGCAGTCTGCCCAGCCTTCTTTGTCCTGCTTTATCCTTGTTACTTTGTCATAGAATTCCAAAAGGTTTGTTAGGCATGATTTCCCTGTCCAGAACCTAATATAGTGCTTGTTTACAACCCCAATGCTCTCCAGGTGCTCAACAAGTCTTAGCCTAATTATTCTTTCAAGTATTTTGCAGGGGATGCTTGTCAGTGATACGGGTCTGTAGTTAAGTGCCTCCTTCCTATCACCTTTCTTGAAAATCGGTACGACATTTGCCTCCTTCCAGCAACTGGGCAATTCTCCCGAGATAAGTGATTCAACAAAGATCATTGCCAGAGGCACGCTGAGAGCCTGCGCTGCCTCTTTTAGTTTCCACGGTGATACTTTGTCTGGTCCAACAGCTTTATTTGCATCCAGTGTTGTGAACTGTTTCATTACCTCCTCTGCTGTCACCTCTATATCTGATAGTCTTTCATCTAGGGTAATCTCTTCTAACAATGGGAGCCACTCAGACTCGGTTGTGAACACTCCATGGGAACTTGCATTCAGTACCTCGCAGATTTCCTTGTCGCTTTCTGTATATGCCCCTTCTATTTTCCTCAGTCTAGTCACTTGGTCATTTACCGATATCGTCCTTCTTATATGGCTATGTAGTAATTTAGGTTGCTTTTTCACTTTGATTGCAATATCATTCTCATAATTCCTTTCCGACACTCGTCTTATTTAATCATTCCTTGCTCTGTTACATCTAATCCTGTTGTCCTCTGTCCTTTGTTTTCTGTACTTCCTCCACTCCCTCCTACTTCTCACTTTTGCCTCCTGACACTGTCTATTAAACCATGGGTTATTATATTCACTCCTGCTTTTTTACTTTACTGTTGGAATAAATCTCTCTTCAGCCTCCTTGCCTTTCCATATGACTTGGTTCATCATATTTTGCACTTTTTTCCTCTAATCTCTTCCTCCCACTGCACTTCTCCCAGGTAGTCCCTTATCCTCCTGTAATCCCCTCTTCTGTAATCAAGTCTCCTTACTCGGACCTCTTGTCCTTTGGTTACAATTTTAAGCTCCATCATGTAGTCAAAGACTTGGATACAGTGGTCACTGGCTCCTAGTGGTATTTCATGTTCTAAATTCTCGATGTCTTCTACATTCTGGGTGAAAACGAGGTCTAATAGGCTGGGCGTATCCCCTCCTCTTTCCCTAGTGTTTTCCTTCGCTTGCTGTGTTAGGAAATTCCTGTCAATAACGTCTCCCAGATTTGCTCCCTAGGTATCCTCCCTGGATTCCTTGTTTCCCAATCTATCTCTCCGTGATTTAGGTCCCCCATGACCAGCAGCTTCGCTCTCATTCTATGCGCTAAAGTTGCTGCCCTCTGCAGTTCATCTATACATGCCTTGTTGCTGTCCTCATACTCCTGTCTGGGCCTTCTACTATTTGGTGGGAGATTGTAGAGTATCAAGATTATCATCTTCTTCCCATCCACTGTCAGAGTTCCATGTATGGAGTTCGTGCTTTCATTGGTACCCGGATTTTCCAGCTCATCAAACTTCCATTTCCGCTTTCTTAGGAGTGCCACTGCTCCCTGTCTCTGTGTCCTTTCCTTTCTTATCACCTGGTACCCCTCTGGAAAGATTGCATCCGAGATCATGCCATTTATTTTAGTTTCCACTATTGCCACTATGTCTGGCTCTGCCTCACTACCTCTTTCTTTTATCTCTTCTGCTTTATTGGATACCCCATCAGCATTGGTGTACCAAACCTTGAAACTCTTCTTGGAAACTCTGGTGCCAGAGTTTCCTCTTTCGCCGAGGGTCTCGGGGGTACTGAGGGGTGTCTGGGGGCGAGTGGGGGCTGTGGGAGTGCCTGGTAGGCAAATGGGGGTCTGGGCATCTATGGGGGTAGGAAGGGCAAAATGGGTCTGAAAGTTAGGGAGAGTCTGAATGGCATTGGCAGGTTGAGAAATAGAGTGAGACTGAGAGTCAGACAGAGGTTGAGAGGTTGAGGGGGGGGGGATATTGAGGGCAGAGGGCTGAGAGGAGAATGGAGCATAGGTGCTGGGAGTGGAAGAGAGGGTGTATTAGTTAGGGCGGAATCGGGGGTAGGTGGGGGTTTTGGGGTAGAAGAGGGGATGAGGGAGATGGGGGAAGGTGTTAGGGGGTCACAAGGTGAGGGGGTTAAATGTGGGCTGGAGGTTATTATAGTGTGGGTTGGTTTTGTTGTCGTCATTGATCCTTCTCTACGGACAACCCAACCCACAACTCGGTAGAGTGCTTATACCTCTCTAGGAGATCACCCTTGGCTCTTCTGGCCCTTGGAGAGGGGCTCAACGTCACACGTTTAGGGGATGCGGCTCCAACACTTAGCCTCGTTGTCACGTGCACACACCCACTCGAGCCGCTGTGACTCCCCACTCTCTCCTTATGAGATATGATCTCCTCAATCCCCTATGACTTACTAGTATTACCTTCTACCCTGTCCGCAGCAGTGGTTCTTGGTTCTTTCTCTCTCTCCTTCTTTACTATTTCCTGGGAAGCCTCACTAGGACAAGGGCAAACACCAGCAAATTGGAATACATTTACTGGACAGAGCACATACACAATACATACACACATATAATAATAATGAATCCTATACTCTATACTATTACAATCAGGTTGCACTCCAACACCATAAGAACTCTATCATCAGCTTATCAAGTGGTATCCTATCTCCTGGTTCACCACCTGATACTATCAACTTCCTCAAGTTGATCAAGTCTACATACACTGTTGCACCCTCAGCAAGAGAATATATATATGTATCTATAAATGTGTACAAAGAAAATCAGCATTTGAATGCAATAACATATATCAGTATAAATGTTCATTGATACACAACAATGATCAATCGATCACTCTATCAGTCCTAGAATGCATACGTCTGTATGTAATCCAGCCTACGACTGTAACTCTAAACTTCAGTATAAAACACTCCTTGACATAAGAATGCAAACAGTCACTCATCTCTCACTGCGTCTTGCACGCTAATGACAACCAAACACTATCAACTTCCTACAAGTAATCCACCAGAACATCCCTTCCACCTCTGGAAGTTCACTACCCTGATCTTCAGGTTCTTCCGGGCTTCTTTACCAGGATCCTCTGCAGCTCCTCCAGGCTGCTATCATGAAGTTTCTTTGAGCAACTAAGGTGCTTCACTCTTCTGCTAGGGTCCTCCACAGCTCTCTTGGCTGCTACACCATGAAGTTCCCTCGAGCAACTATGGTGCTTCACCACCTCTATAGAAGCACGTGACACTCCTCTTCACTGCTTCTCCTCACAGCTCGAGGTCCTCGCCTCCACTACCTTGGAGTCTCATCAACTACTTCATCTGTGCTGGCTTCGAAGTTGTCAGCAACTTCTCCCCCAAAGACAAACCTGCAACCCATCGACACTCCAATAAAAATGTTTCCCCTTTAACACATAAACAAAAATAATCACACAATATGTTTGCCTCACACCTCTATCTGTCCTCTACATACAGTGAGAGTGGACTCCCCCGTTTTGGGCGGGTCCATGCTCCACCTCGCCTGGCGGCGGTCCTCACTCACTCTCCGGGAGGGGCCTCCGCCGTCGGGAGCTTTCAGTCACCTGCCAGCGCTCAGAGGGGACGGACGTCACTCCCTGTTCCTCCCTCTCCACTCTCTTATTTTAAGCTTTCTGCCTCACCAAAACATGTCTAACTTATTAATAAACATTGCTACTGTCGCTGGGCACACGACCAACTACAAGCAATCACTATGAATTGGCGTATATCGTGCTTACCACAGATTATCTGGTCGAGGGCGCTCCTCCCTCTGACGAAGCCTGGTCAGGGAGCTGCCACGGCCCACAATAATATCTCTGGGCGGCTTAATACACTTTTCGTCGACCAGGACTTGAGACCACAACGTTCCCAGCTCGATTCTACAGCTGGCACGTCTACACACTTCTCTTCTCTTCGAGATATATCACTAGGGGTTCCCTTCTGACGGGAGCTCAACGGAGCGCGGCTTTCCCTTGTGATGTCTGGCACTCAAGTGAGGTCAAAGCCCCTCCAGAAGCGAGCCTCACGCCTCCAGCAAAATGTCCACATCTCTTAGCCAGTCATTTATCTGTTTTCTTCTTCACTGCCCATAATTTTAAATTGTTCATCATATCCAACAAGCTATTATACATATGGGTTATCACCTCAATATTTGCTAGACCTTCTAGTTAGGTCAGGCTTGCTGAATAACTCTCAAGGGGGAGACTCGTTTCTCCTGTAGGCTGAGATCATAACAAGGTGCATAGGAGGGGTAAGGGTTGGGTGGAGTTTGGGGGTGAGTGGAAGAGGGGTGCAGTGTGAGTGTGTGTGTGTGTGTGTGTGTGTAGGGGAGGCGAGTTGTGAAGATGCTGCTGGGGTTATGTAGTGAAAAGGCTGTTGGGTAAAGTAGTGAAGACGCTGCTGGGGATATGTAGTGAAGATGCTTTTGGGGTTATGTGACGAAGATGCTGCTGGGATTATGTGGAGAAGATGCTGTTGGGTTCTGCGATGAAGATGCTGCTGGGGTTATGTGGGGAAGATGTTGGGGTTATGTGACGAAGATACTGCTGGGGTTATGTGGTGAAGATGCCGTTGGGGTTATGTGATGGAGATGCTGCTGGGGTTATGTGGTGAAGATGTTGCTAGGGTAATGAGTGAAGATGTTGCTGGGGATATGTGGTGAAGATGCTGCAGGGGTAATGAGTGAAGATGTTGCTGGGGATATGTGGTGAAGATGCTGCTGGGGTAATGAGTGAAGATGTTGCTTGGGTAATGTGGTGAAGAAGCTGTTGGGATTATGTAGAGAAGATGCTATTGGAGTTATGTAGTGAAGATGTTGCCGGGGTTACGTGGTGAAGATGCTGCTAGAGTTATGTAGAGAAGATGCTGCTTTGGTTATGTAGTGAAGATGCTGTTGGGGTTATGTAATAAAGATGCTTCTTGGGTTATGTAGTGAAGATGCTTCTTGGGTTATGTAGTGAAGATGCTGTTGGGGTTATGTGGTGAAGATGCTGTTGGGGTTATGAGGTGAAGATGCTGTTGGGGATATGGGATGAAGATGCTGTTGGGGCTATGTGGTGAAGATGCTGTTGGGGTTAAGTGATGAAGATGCTGCTGGGATTATGTGAGGAAGATGCTGTTGGTGTTAGGTGATGAATGTGCTGCTGGAATAATGAGTGAAGATGTTGCTGGGGATATGGGTGAAGATGCTGCTGGGGTAATGTGGTGAAGATGCTCTTGGGGTTATGTAGTGAAGATGATGTTGTGGTTATGTGGTGAAGATGCTGATGGGGTTATGTAGTGAAGATGCTGCTGGGGTTATGTAGTGAAGATGCTGCTGGGGTTATGTAGTAAAGATGCTGCTGGGGTTATGTAGTGAAGATGCTGCTGTAGGTTAAATGAAGATGATATAGGTTGTGGTGACGATGTTCATTGAGTTATATAGTGAAGACGCTGTTGAGGATTGTGTGGTTAAGATGATTCAGGAGTTATGTAGTAAAGATGCTGCTGGGCTGTGTGGTGAAGATGTTGGAGTTATGTTGTGAAGATGCTGCTGTAGGTTAAATGAAGATGATATAGGTTGTGTTTAAGATTTTCATTGATGCTGGGTTAATGTAGTGAAAATGCTTTTGTGGTTATGTGGTGAAGATGCTGCTGGGGTTATACAGTGTAGATGCTGCTGTAGGTTAATTGAAGATGATATAGGTTGTGGTGAAGATGTTCATTGAGTTATGTAGTGAAGACGCTGCTGAGGATTGTGTGGTGAAGATGATTCAGCGGTTATGTAGTGAAGATGTTGCTGGGCTTATGTAGTGAAGATGCTGCTGTAGGTTAAATGAATATGATATTGATTGTGGTGAAGATGTTCATTGAGTTATGTAGTGAAGACGCTGCTGAGGATTGTGTGGTTAAGATGATTCAGGAGTAACGTAGTGAAGATGCTGCTGGGGTTATGTAGTGAAGATCCTGCTGTAGTGTGGGACATTTGGGGCTTGAATCTGATTATTTAAATATTAATGTAGTAAATTAAATTACGAAGGACCAACCGCTTTTATAGTAAAGAGGGAAACTGAGAATTTCTGATCATTAGATAATTCCTAGATGAACCAGTAACTATGGATAAAATACTAGAGAATATGATCATAGAAATAATTAATGGGCTGTATAATTATGTGAATCAAACCCTCAAACACCTACATTGGGGGGTTATTACTGGAGGTAAGTACGTCCAGGAACTAGTGTGGTTCGTTCACTAATCCAAATAATAATAATCTAATCCTATGAATTATAGTGAAACTAATGTCATTACCATGAATGGGAACATAGATTATAAGTATAGTAATGAGAGTCACAATAAACACATGTTAATCCTAAGAAATTCTGCATGTAAGTAATTGCAATAAATTCATGAATGAATATAAAGAATCTTAGCTTAAAGACGATTCCTTTATGTAAGCCACGGCGTTTCCTCTAATTCTCTGGACTCGGCTGGCTGACGAATGGGATGGATTAACATGGGTGAAGGCGGCAGGGAGAATTCTTCTCACGTGCTGCAAGACAAATATTTACAGTAGCAACTAATTAATCTACTGAATCTCTATATTCAAGAATTTAAGAATTACAGGTGATAAAATTAATAACCTGTTGTTAGATGTTATCATGCGTCGTAACGGTCAATCACCCAGCTACTACAAACACTTTACAAGATGCATCACATAAAGAGAATATACTTAGCTAAAAGGGCACTGTATAAGTTTTAAGATTGCCGAAATTCGCGTCCTCAGGCTCTGGCTAGGCCTATCCTGGATAGTGGCGCGCTTCACTGGCCGGTCACGTGTAGTCAAGAACCAGGTTAGAGAGGTTCCTTATATGACACCAGCACCAGCTGAAGATATTATCTGCAAGGTTATTCACGCCTCACAGTGGCGACTTTCATCTGAGGATGGATAACGTCTACCCTAATGGCGTCTCCTCGTGAGTATGGTATGAGCAGGTCTGCCTCAGAGCGGCTCTCCACGTGTACTGGCTTGGTCCTCCTCACCCACGCCGCGTCCCGCGTTCATTAACCAAATTATTGTCATGAACATTAATATTTCTCGCATTTATGCTTGAAATGTTGGAGACTGGACGGGTTTATTATTTAGAAGAGGGAAATATTATTATTAGAAAATTTAGTGATAGTAAACGTATAAGGGAGAGGAATTAATGTCTCCCCATGGCATTCACTCGTGACGTTAACTTTTATTACTCGATAATCGCTATGACTCCAACGCTCTATTCGGCTTTTAGTTGGAGGTCAATTCATCAGTAATTAATTATCATACAGAATGCCTTAGTTATAGAGAATCGAATTTAATTCTCAGATACATTGGATATAATGTGTTTATTGTAATGAAATCTGACGCAATACTGGCGTCGGGTGACGTGAGAATTCTAGCCTACTGCACAGATGAAATTATTAGTACATGAGAATTCTACGTGTTGTTAATTTTACTTACTACAATAATTAGTAGAGTTAGTAATAAGTAATGAGAAGACAACAGTGTTGTATTCGGTGTTGGAAATATCCAACATGTAGGTTAAATGAAGATGATATAGATTGTGGTGAAGATGTTCATTGAGTTATGTAGTGAAGACGCTGTTGAGGATTGTGTGGTTAGGATGATTCAGGAGTTATGTAGTGAAGATGCTGCTGGGCAATGTGGTGAAGATGCTGCTGGGGTTATGTAGTGAAGATGCTGCTGGGGATATGTAGAGAAGATGCTGCTAGGGTTATGTAGTGAAGATACTGCTGGGGTTACGCAGTAAAGATGCTGTTAGGGTTATGTAGTAAAGATGCTGCTGGGGTTATGTAGTGAAGATGCTGTTGTAGTTATGTAGTAAAGATGCTGATGTAGGTTAAATGTAGGTGATATAGGTTGTGGTGAAGATGCTCATTGAGTTATGTATTGAACACGCTGCTAAGGACTGTGTGGTTAAGATGATTCAGGAGTTATGTAGTGCAGATGCTATTGAGGAAATGAAGTGATGATGCTGCTGGGGTAATGTGGTGAAGATGCTGCTTGGGTTATGTGGTGAAGATGCTGCTGGGGTTAGGTAGTGAAGATGCTGCTGTATGTTAAGTGAAGATGATATAGGTTGTGGAGAAGATGTTCATTGTGTTATGTAGTGAAGACGCTGCTAAGGATTGTGTGGTTAAGATGATTCAAGAGTTTTGTAGTGAAGATGCTGCTGGTGTTATGTAGTGAAGATGCTGCTGGAGTTATGTAGTGAAGATGCTGCTGGGGTTATGTGGTGAAGATGCTGTTGGGTTATGCGATGAAGATGCTGCTGGGGTTATGTAGTGAAAATACTGTTGGGGTTATGTATGAAGATGCTGTCGGGGTTATGTAGGTAAGATACTGCTGGGGTTATGAAGTCAAGATGCTGCTGGAATTATGTGGTGAGGAAGCTGAAGGGGTAATGTGGTAAAGATGCTGCTTCGGTTATGTAGTGAAAAGGCTGTTGGGTTATGTGGTGAAGATGCTGCTGGGGTTATGCGGTAAAGATGCTGTTGGGGTTATGTGATGAAGATGCTGCTGGAGTTATGTGGTGAGGATGCTGTTGGGGTTATGTAGTGAAGATGCTGCTGTAGGTTAAATGAAGATGATATAGGTTGCGGTGAAGATGTTCATTGAGTTATGTAGTGAAGACACTGCTGAGGACTGTGCGGTTAAGATGATTCAGGAGTTATGTAGTGAAGATGCTACTGAGGAAATGCAGTGATGCTACTGCTGGGGTAATGTGGTGAAGATGCTGCTGGGGTTATGTGGTGAAGATGCTGCTGGGGTTATGTGGTGAAGATGCTGCTGGGGTTATGCGGTAAAGATGCTGTTGGGGTTATGTAGTGAGGATGCTGCTGGGGTCATAAAATGAAGATATTGCTGGAGTTATGTAGTGAAAATGGTGATGGGGTAAAGTTGTGAAGACTCTGCTGGGGTTATGTAGTGAAATGGCTGTTGGGTAAAGTAGTGAAGACGCTGCTGGGGATATGTAATGAAGATGCTTTTTGGGGTTGTGACGAAGATGCTGCTGGGGTTATGTGGTGAAGTTGCTGTTGGGTTATGTGATGAAGATGCTGCTTGGGTTATGTGGGGAAGATGCTGTTGGGGTTATGTGACGAAGATGCTGCTGGGGTTATATGGTGAAGATGCCGTGGGGGTTATGTGACGAAGATGCTGTTGGGGTTATGTGGTGAAGAAGTTGCTGGGGTAATGAGTGAAGATGTTGCTGGGGATATGTGGTGAAGATCCTGCTGGGGTTATGTAGTGAAGATGCTGCTGGAGTTATGTGGGTAAGATGCTGCGGACGTTTTGTAGTGAAGATGCTTCTTGGGTTATGTAGTGAAGATGCTTCTTGGGTTATGTAGTGAAGATGCTGTTGGGGTTATGCAGTAAAGATGTGCTGGGTATATGTAGTGAAGATGCTGCTGGGGTTATGTAGTGAAGATGCTGTTGGGGTTATGTGGTGAAGATGCTGTTGGGGTTATGTGGTGAAGATGCTGTTGGGGTTATGTGGTGAAGATGCTGTTGGGGTTAAGTGACGAAGATGCTGCTGGGATTATGTGATGAAGATGCTGTTGGTGTTACGTGATGAATGTGCTGCTGGAATAATGAGTGAAGATGTTGCTGGGGATATGTGGTGAAGATTTCGCTGGGCTAATGTGGTGAAGATGCTCTTGGGGTTATGTAGTGAAGATGATGTTGTGGTTATGTGGTGAAGATGCTGATGGGGTTATGTAGTGAAGATGCTGCTGTAGGTTAAATGAAGATGATATAGGTTGTGGTGTCGATGTTCATTGAGTTATGTAGTGAAGACGCTGTTGAGGATTGTGTGGTGAAGATGATTCAGGAGTTATGTAGTGAAGATGCTGCTGGGCTGTGTGGTGAAGATGTTGGAGTTATGTTGTGAAGATGCTGCTGTAGGTTAAATGAAGATGATATAGGTTGTGGTGAAGATTTTCATTGATGCTTGGTTAATGTAGTGAAAATGCTTTTGCGGTTATGTGGTGAAGATGCTGCTGGGGTTATGCAGTGAAACTGCTGCTGTAAGTTAATTGAAGATGATATAGGTTGTGGTGAAGATGTTCATTGAGTTATGTAGTGAAGACGCTGCTGAGGATTGTGTAGTTAAGATGATTCAGCGGTTATGTAGTGAAGATGTTGCTGGAGTTATGTAGTGCAGATGCTGCTGGGGTTATGTAGTGAAGATGCTGCTGTAGGTTAAATGAATGTGATATTGATTGTGGTGAAGATGTTCATTCAGTTATGTAGTGAAGACGCTGCTGAGGATTGTGTGGTTAAGATGATTAAGCGGTTATGTAGTGAAGATGTTGCTGGAGTTATGTAGTGTAGATGATGCTGGGGTTATGTAGTGAAGATGCTGCTGTAGGTTAAATGAATATGATATTGATTGTGGTGAAGATGTTCATTGAGTTATGTAGTGAAGACGCTGCTGAGGATTGTGTGGTTAAGATGATTCAGGAGTTACGTAGTGAAGATGCTGCTGGGGTTATGTAGTAAAGATGCTGCTGTAGGTTAAATGAAGATGATATAGATTGTGGTGAAGATATTCATTGAGTTATGTAGTGAAGACGCTGTTGAGGATTGTGTGGTTAAGATGATTTAGGAGTTATGTAGTGAAGATGCTGCTGGGCATGTGGTGAAGATGGTGCTGGGGTTATGTAGTGAAGATGATGCTGGGGTTATGTAGTGAAGATACTGCTGGGGTTATGCAGTAAAGATGCTGTTAGGGTTATGTAGTAAAGATGCTGCTGGGGTTATGTAGCGAAGATGCTGTTGTAGTTATGTAGTGAAGATGCTGCTGTAGATTAAATGAAGATGATATAGGTTGTGGTGAAGATGTTCATTGAGTTATGTAGTGAACACGCTGCTGAGGACTGTGTGGTTAAGATGATTTAGGAGTTATGTAGTGAAGATGCTGCTGGGCAATGTGGGGAAGATGCTGCTGGGGTAATGTGGTGAAGATGATGCTGGGGTTATGTGGTGAAGATGCTGCTGGGGTTATGTAGAGAAGATGCTGTTGTGGTTACGTGGTGAAGATGCTGCTGGGGTTATGTAGTGAAGATGCTGCTGTATGTTAAGTGGAGATGATATAGGTTGTGGAGAAGATGTTCATTGTGTTATGTAGTGAAGACGCTGCTAAGGATTGTGTGGTTAAGATGATTCAAGAGTTTTGTAGTGAAGACGCTGCTGGGGTTATGTAGTAAAGATGCTGCTGGGGTTATGTTTTGAAGATGCTGTTGGGTTATGTGATGAAGAGGCTGCTGGGGTTATATAGTGAAAATACTGTTGGGGTTATATAATGAAGATGCTGTCGGGGTTATGTAGTCAAGATGCTGCTGGAATTATGTGGTGAGGAAGCTGAAGGGGTAATGTGGTAAAGATGCTGCTGGGGTTATGTAGTGAAAAGGCTGTTGGGTTATGTGGTGAAGATGCTGCTGGGGTTATGCGGTAAAGATGATGTTGGGGTTATGTGATGAAGATGCTGCTGGGGTTATGTGGTGAAGATGCTGTTGGGGTTATGTGATGAAGATGCTGCTGGGGTAATGAGTGAAGATGTTGCTGGGAATATGTGGTGATGATGCGGCTGGGGATATGTGGTGAAGATGCTGCTGCTGTTAAGTAGTGAAGATGCTGCTGGGTTAAATGAAGATGATAAGATTGTGGTGAAGATGCTGGGGTTATGTAGTGAAGATGCTGCTGAGGATTGTGTGGTTAAGATGATTCAGCGGTTATGTAGTGAAGATGTTGCTGGAGTTATGTAGTGCAGATGCTGCTGGGGTTATGTAGTGAAGATGCTGCTGTAGGTTAAATGAATATGATATAGATTGTGGTGAAGATGTTCATTGAGTTATGTAGTGAAGACGCCATTGAGGATTGTGTGGTTAAGATGATTCAGGAGTTATGTAGTGCAGATGCTGCTGGGCAATGTGGTGAAGATGCTGCTGGGGTTATGTAGTGAAGATGCTGCTGGGGATATGTAGAGAAGATGCTGCTAAGGTTATGTAGTGAAGATGCTGCTGTTGGTTATGCAGTAAAGATGCTGCTGGGGTTATGTAGTGAAGATGCTGTTGTAGTCAAGATGCTGCTGTAGGTTAAATGAAGATGATATAGGTTGTGGTGAAGATGTTCATTGAGTTATGTAGTGAACACGCTGCTGAGGACTGTGTGGTTAAGATGATTCAGGAGTTATGTAGTGAAGATGCTACTGGGGAAATGAAGTGATGATGCTGCTGGGGTAATGTGGTGAAGATGCTGCTGGGGGTTATGTGGTGAAGATGCTGCTGGGGTTATGTAGTGAAGATGCTGCTGGGGTTATGTAGTGAAGATGCTACTCTATGTTAAGTGAAGATGATATTGGTTGTGGAGAAGATGTTCATTGTGTTATGTAGTGAAGACGCTGCTAAGGATTGTGTGGTTAAGATGATTCAAGAGTTTTGTTGTGAAGATGCTGCTGGGGTTATGTAGTGAAGATGTTGCTGGAGTTATGTTGTGAAGATGCTGCTTGGGTTATGTGATGAAGATGCTGCTGGGGTTATGTAGTGAAGATACTGTTGGGGTTATGTAGTGAAGATGCTGTTGGGGTTATGTGGTGAAGATGCTGCTGGGGTTATGTAGTGAAGATGCTGCTGTAGGTTAAATGAAGATGATATAGGTTGTGGTGAAGATGTTCATTGAGTTATGTAGTGAAGACGCTGCTGAGGATTGTGTGGTTAAGATGATTCAGGAGTTATGTAGTGAAGATGCTGTTGGGGTTATGTAGTGAAGATGCTGCTTGGGTTATGTGGTGAAGATGCTGCTGCGGTTACGTGGTGAAGATGCTGCTGGGGTTATGTAGTGAAGATGCTGCTGCTGTGGTGAAGAGCTGGGTTATGTAGTGAAGATGCTGCTGGGGTTATGTGGTGAAGATGCTGTTGGGGTTATGTGGTGAAGATACTCATGGGGTTATGTAGTGAAGATGCTGCTGAGGGTTATGTGGTGAAGATGCTGCTGGGGTTATGTAGTGAAGATGCTGCTGGGTTTATGTGGTGAAGATGCTGCTGGGGTTATGTGGTGAAGATGCTGCTGGGGTTGTGAAATGAAGATGCTGCTGGGGTTGTGGTGAAGATGCTGCTGGGGTTATGTAGTGAAGATGCTGCTGAGGGTTATGTGGTGAAGATGATTGCTGGAGTTATGTAGTGAAGATGCTGCTGGGGTTATGTAGTGAAGATGCTGCTGGAGTTATGTGGTGAAGATGCTGCTGGGGTTATGTAGTGAATATGCTGTTGGGGTTATAAAGTGAAGATGCTGCTGGGGTTATGTAGTGAAGATGCTGCTGGGGTTATGTGGTGAAGATGCTGTAGGGGTTATGTAATGAAGATGCTGCTTGGGTTATGTGGTGAAGATGCTGCTGGGGTTATGTAGTGAAGATGCTGCTGGGTTATGTGATGAAGATGCTGCTGGGGTTATGTAGTGAAGATGCTGTTGGAGTTATGTGGTGAAGATGCTGATGGGGTTATGTTGTGAAGATGCTGCTTGGGTTATGTAGTGAAGATGCTGCTGGGTAATGTGGTGAAGATGCTGCTGGGGTTATGTAGTGAAGATGCTGCTGGGGTTATGTGGTGAAGATGCTGCTGGGGTTATGTGGTGAAGATGCTGCTGGGGTTATGTGGTGAAGATGCTGCTGGGGTTATGTAGTGAAGATGCTGCTGGGGTTATGTGGTGAAGATGCTGCTGCAGTTATGTAGTGAAGATGCTGCTGTGGTTATGCAGTGAAGATGCTGCTGGGGTTATGTAGTGAAGATGCTGCTGTTATGTGGTGAAGATGCTGCTGGGGTTATGTAGTGAAGATGCTGCTGGGGTTATGCAGTGAAGATTCTTCTGCTCTTATGTAGTGAAGATGCTGCTGGGGTTATGTGGTGAAGATGCTGCTGGGGTTATGTGATGAAGATGCTGCTGGGGTTATGTGGTGATGATGCTGGGGTTATGTGGTGAAGATGCTGCTGGGGTTATGTAGTGAAAATGCTGTGGGGTTATGTAGTGAAGATGCTGTTGGGGTTATGTAGTGAAGATGCTGCTGGGGTTATGTAGTGAAGATGCTGCTGGAGTTATGTGGTGAAAATGCTGCTGGGGTAATGTGTGAAGATGCTGCTTGGGTTATGTAGTGAAAAGGCTGTTGGGTAAAGTAGTGAAGATGCTGCTGGGGTTATGTAGTGAAGATGCTGTTGGGGTTATGTGACGAAGATGCTGCTGGGGTTATGCGGTGAAGATGCTGTTGGGGTTATGTAATGAAGATGCTGCTGGGGTTATGTGGTGAAGATGCTGTTGGGGTTATGTGGTGAAGATGCTGCTGGGGTTATGTGGTGAAGATGCTGCTGGGGTTATGTAGTGAAGATGCTGCTGGGGTTATGTGATAAAGATGCTGTTGGGGTTATGTAGTGAAAGTGCTGTTGGGGTTATGTAGTAAAGATGCTGCTGGGGTTATGTAATGAAGATGCTGCTGGGGTTTTGTGGTGAAGATCCTGTTCGGGTTATGTAGCAAAGATGCTGCTGGTGTTATGTAGTGAAGATCCTGCTGGGGTTATGTAGTGAAGATGCTGCTGGGGTTATGTGGTGAAGATGCTGGTGGGGGTTATGTGATGAAGATGCTGCTGGGGTTATGTGGTGAAGATGCTGCTGGGTTATGTGGTGAAGATGCTGCTGGGGTTGTGAGATGAAGATGCTCCTTGGGTTATGTGGTGAAGATGCTGCTTGGGTTATGTGGTGAAGATGCTGCTGGGGTTATGTGGTGAAGATGCTGCTGGGGTTATGTTGTGAAGATGCTGCTGGGGTTATGTATTGAAGATGCTATTGAAGTTATGTGGTGAAGATGCTGCCGGTGGTTATCTGGTGAAGATGCTGTTAGGGTTATGTAGTGAAGATGCTGCTGGGGTTATGTAGTGAAGATGCTGCTGGGGTTATGTAGTGAAGATGCTGCTGGGGTTATGTAGTGAAGATGCTGCTGGCGTTATGTAGTGAAGATGCTGCTGGCGTTATGTAGTGAAGATGCTGCTAGTTATGTAGTGAAGATGCTGCTGGGGTTATGTAGTGAAGATGCTGCTGGGGTTATGTAGTGAAGATGCTGCTGGGGTTATGTAGTGAAGATGCTGCTGGGGTTATGTTGTGAAGATGCTGCTCTAGGTTAAATGAAGATGATATAGGTTGTGGTGAAGATTTTCATTGATGCTTGGTTAATGTAGTGAAAATGCTTTTGTGGTTATGTGGTGAAGATGCTGCTGGGGTTATGTAGTGAAGATGCTGCTGTTGGTTAAATGAAGATGATATAGATTGTGGTGAAGATGTTCATTGAGTTATGTAGTGAAGACGCTGTTGAGGATTGTGTGGTTAAGATGATTCAGGAGTTATGTACTGAAGATGCTGCTGGGCTGTGTGGTGAAGATGTTGGAGTTATGTTGTGAAAATGATGCTCTAGGTTAAATGAAGATGATATAGGTTGTGGTGAAGATTTTCATTGATGCTTGGTTAATGTAGTGAAAATGCTTTGGGTTATGTGGTGAAGATGCTGCTGGGGTTATGTAGTGAAGATGCTGCTGTTGGTTAAATGAAGATGATATAGATTGTGGTGAAGATGTTCATTGAGTTATGTATTGAAGACGCTGCTGAGGATTGTGTGGTTAAGATGATTCAGGAGTTATGTAGTGAAGATGCTGCTGGGGTTATGTAGTGAAGATGCTGCTGGGCAATGTGGTGAAGATGTTGCTGGAGTTATGTAGTGAAGATGCTGCTGGGGTTATGTGGTGAAGATGCTGTTGGGGTTATGTAGTAAAGATGCTGTAGGGGTTATGTAGTATAGATGCTGCTAGGGTTATGTAATGAAGATGCTGCTGGGGTTATGTGGTGAAAATGCTGCAGGGGTTTATGTGGGGAAGATGTTGCTGGAGCTATGTGGTAAAGATGCTGCTGGGGTTGTGAGATGAAGATGCTGCTGGGGTTGTGAGATGAAGATGCTGCTGGGGTTATGTGGTAAAGATGCTGCCGGTGGTTATCTGGTGAAGATGCTGCTGGGGTTATGTAGTGAAGATGCTGCTGGGGTTATGTAGTGAAGATGCTGCTGGAGTTATGTGGTGAAGATGCTGCTGGGGTTATGTGGTGAATATGCCGTTGGGGTTATAAAGTGAAGATGCTGCTGGGGTTATGCAGTAAAGATGCTGCTGGGGTTATTTAGTGAAGATGCTGTAGGGGTTATGTGATGAAGATGCTGCTTGGGTTATGTGGTGAAGATGCTGCTAGGGTTATGTAGTGATGATGCTGTTGGGTTATGTGATGAAGATGCTGCTGGGGTTATGTACTGAAAATACTGTTGGAGTTATGTGGTAAAAATGCTGATGGGGTAATGTTGTGAAGATGCTGCTTGGGTTATGTAGTGAAAAGTCTGTTGGGTAAAGTAGTGAAGACGCTGCTGGGGTAATGTAGTGAAGATGCTGTTGGGGTTATGTGACGAAGAAGCTGCTGGGGTTATGTGGTGAAGATGCCGTTGGGATTATGTGGTGAAGATGCTGCTGGGGGTTATGTGGTGAAGTTGCTGTTCGGGTTATGTGGGAAAGATGCTGCTGCAGTTATGTGGTAAAGATGCTGCTGGCGTTGTGAGATGAAGATGCTCCTGGGGTTATGTGGTAAAGATGCTGCTGGTGTTATGTGGTGAAGATGCTGCTGGGGTTATGTAGTGAAGATGCTGCTGGGGTTATGCAGTGAAGATTCTTCTGCTCTTATGTAGTGAAGATGCTGCTGGGGTTATGTGATGAAGATGCTGCTGGGGTTATGTGATGAAGATGCTGCTGGGGTTATGTGGTGATGATGCTGTTGGGTTATGTGATGAAGATGCTGCTGGGGTTATGTAGTGAAAATACTGTTGGGGTTATGTAATGAAGATGCTGTTGGGGTTATGTAGTGAAGATGCTGCTGGGGTTATGTAGTGAAGATGCTGCTGGAGTTATGTGGTGAAAATGCTGATGGGGTAATGTTGTGAAGATGCTGCTTGGGTTATGTAGTGAAGATGCTGTTGGGTAATGTAGTGAAGATGCTGCTGTGAAGATGCTGGGAAGATGTTAGTGAAGATGCTGTTGGGGTTATGTGACGAAGGTGCTGCTGAGGTTATGCGGTGAAGATGCTGTTGGGGTTATGTGACGAAGATGCTGCTGGGGTTATGTGGTGAAGATGCCGTTGGGGTTATGTGACGAAGGTGCTGCTGGGGTTATGTGGTGACGATGCTGCTGGGGTTATGTAGTGAAGATGCTGCTGGGGTTATGTTGAGAAGATGCTAATGGGGTTATGTAGTGAAGATGATGCTGGGGTTATGTGGTGAAATTGCTGCTGGAGTTATGTAATGAAGATGCTGCGGGGGTTATGTGGTGAAGATGCTGTTCGGGTTATGTAGTGAAGAAGCTGCTGGGGATATGTGGTGAAGATGCTGCTGGGGTTATGTCGTGAAGATGCTGCTGGCGGTTATGTGGTGAAGATGCTGGTGGGGGTTATGTGATTAAAATGCTGCAGGCGGTTATGTGGGGAAGATGCTGCTGCAGTTAAGTGGCAAAGATGCTGCTGGGGTTGTGAGATGAAGATGCTCCTTGGGTTATGAGGTAAAGATGCTCCTTGGGTTATGAGGTAAAGATGCTGCTGGGGTTATGTGGTGAAGATGCTGCAAGGGGTTATGTTGTGAAGATGCTGCTGGGGTTATGTATTGAAGATGCTATTGAAGTTATGTGGTGAAGATGCTGCCGGTGGTTATCTGGTGAAGATGCTGTTAGGGTTATGTAGTGAAGATGCTGCTGGGGTTATGTAGTGAAGATGCTGCTGGGGTTATGTAGTGAAGATGCTGCTGGGGTTATGTTGTGAAGATGCTGCTGGGGTTATGTAGTGAAGATGCTGCTGGGGTTATGTAGTGAAGATGCTGCTGGGGTTATGTAGTGAAGATGCTGCTGGGGTTATGTAGTGAAGATGCTGCTGGGGTTATGTAGTGAAGATGCTGCTGGGGTTATGTAGTGAAGATGCTGCTGGGGTTATGTAGTGAAGATGCTGTAGGGGTTATGTAGTGAAGATGCTGTTGGGGTTATGTAGTAAAGATGCTGCCTGGGTTATGTAATGAAGATACTGCTGGGGTTATGTGGTGAAGATGCTGTTCGGGTTATGTAGTGAAGATGCTGCTGGGGCTATGTTATGAAGAAGCTGATGGGGTTATGTGGTGAAGATGCTGAGGGGGTTATGTGGTGAAGATGCTGCTGGGGGGTTATGTGATGAAAATGCTGCAGGGGATTATGTGGGGAAGATGCTGCTGAGTTATGTGGTAAAGATGCTGCTGGGGTTGTGAGATGAAGATGCTGCTGGGGTTATGTAGTGAAGATGCTGCTGGGGTTATGTAGTGAAGATGCTATTGGGGTTATGTAATGAAGATGCTGCTGGGGTTATGAAGTGAAGATGCTTCTTGAGTAATGTGTTGAAGAATCTGCTTGGGTTATGTGGTGAAGATGCTGTTGGGGTTATGTAGTGAAGATGCTGCTGGAGTTATGTAGTGAAGAATTTGCTGGGGTTATGTAGTACAGATGCTGCTGTAGTTATGTGGTGAAGATGCTGCTGGGGTTATGTAGTGAAGATGCTGCTGGGGTTATGTGGTGAAGATGCTGCTGGGGTTATGTTGAGAAGATGCTAATGGGGTTATGTAGTGAAGATGATGCTGGGGTTACGTGGTGAAGATGCTGCTGGAGTTATGTGGTGAAGATGCTGCTGGGGTTATGTGGTGATGATGCTGCTGGGGTTATGTGGTGAAGATGCTGCTGGGGTTATGTGGTGAAGATGTTGCTGGGGTTATGTAATGAAGATGCTGCTGGGGTTATGTGGTGTAGATGCTGTTCGGGTTCTGTAGTGAAGATGCTACTGGAGTTATGTGGTGAAGATGCTGCTGTGGGTTATGTGGTGAAGATGCTGCTGGGGGTTATGTGGTGAAGATGCTGCTGGGGGTTATGTGGTTAAAATGTGCAGGGGGTTATGTAGTGAAGATGCTTTTGGGGTTATGAAATGAAGATGCTGTTGGGGGTTATGTGGTGAAGATGCTGCTGGGGTTATGTAGTGAAGATGCTGTTGGGATTTATGTGGTGAAGATGCAGCCGGGGGTTATGTGGTGAAGATGCTATTGGGTTATGTAGTGAAGATGCTGCTGGGGTTATGTAGTGAAGATGTTGCTGGGGTTATGTGGTGAAGATGCTGCTGGGGGTTATGTAGTGAAGATGCTGCTGGGGTTATGTGGTGAAGATGCTGTTGGGGGTTATGTAGTAAAGATGCTGCTGGGGTTATGTAGTGAAGATGCTGCTGGGGTTATGTAATGAAGATGCTGCTGGGGTTATGTGGTGAAGATGCTGCTGGGGTTTTTTATTTGGGGAAGATGCTGCTGGGGTTATGTGGTAAAGATGCTGCTGGGGTTGTGTAGTGAAGATGCTGCTGGGGTTTTGTGGTAAAGATGCTGCTGGGGTTATGTAGTGAAGATGCTGCTGGGGTTATGTGGTGAAGATGCTGCTGGGGTTATGTGGTGAATATGCTGTTGGGGTTATGAAGTGAAGATGCTGTTAGGGTTATGTAGTAAAGTATCTCTTACTCCTTGCTCCCACTACCTTGCTCTCTTGTTTTTTTCAATTTCAATTCTTAGTAGATCTGATTCTTAAAACTGTACTTAATAAGACAAAGAATAAACTTATATGTAAAAACAAAGTAAAAGAAGGAAAGAAGGTTAAGTGGGATGGTGGGTTTGGGTAAAATATACAAAAAAGGAGAAAGAAAACTATATCTGAATGGTTAGGATAAGGATAATATATTGAACAAATACGTCAAACACAGTAATTAAATAAACTACTTCTGAAATGTTAGGTTAAAGGGTGGGGAATAATAACATATGATAAAAAACCTAATAAATACACTTAGATCACAAGAGGTTAGGTTAAAGGGTGGAAGAATAAGAACAATTATAACAAACATAATAAATACAACTTATGAACAACTTGATGAACTTTAACAAATAACCCTTGAAATGCATAAATGACTGTGTGAGAAATTAACCCTTGAAACGAGTAATTGCCCATATATAACAAAAATCCTGTGAAATTCTTAAATACCCAATCTTTAACAAATAACACTTGAAATGTATAAATGACTATTAGAAAAATTAACTATTGAAACGAACAAATGAATATGAGACATTGATTGATGAAACACAAAAGACAAGCAGGAATAATTATGTAAGTTAGGATACATCAGTTTGGATATGTAAGGTTAAGTTAGGTAATTTACGTTAAGTTAGGTTAGGTTAGGTTGGGTAAGTTATGATATGTAAGTTAGGTTAGGTAAGTTAGGTTAGTTAAGTTAAGTTAGGATAGGTAAGTTAGGCATGGTAAGGTAAGTTAGGTTAGGTAATGTAAGTAAGGACAAGTAAGTTAGGTTAGGTAATGTAAGTTAGGATAAGTAAGTTAGGTAATTTATGTTAAGTTACCTTACCTTGAGGTTACCTTGAGGTGCTTCCGGGGCTTAGCGTCCCCGCGGCCCGGTCGTCGACCAGGCCTCCTGGTTGCTGGACTGATCAACCAGGCTGTTGGACGCGGCTGCTCGCAGCCTGACATATGAGTCACAGCCTGGTTGATCAGGTATCCTTTGGAGGTGCTTATCCAGTTCTCTCTTGAACACTGTGAGGGGATTGCCAGTTATGCCCCTTATGTGTAGCGGAAGCGTATTGAACAGTCTCGGGCCTCTGATGTTGATAGAGTTCTCTCTCAGAGTACCTGTTGCACCTCCGCTTTTCAACGGGGGTATTCTGCACATCCTGCCATGTCTTCTGGTCTCATGTGATGTTATTTCTGTGTGCAGGTTTGGGACCAGCCCCTTTAACATTTTCCACGTGTAAATTATTATGTATCTCTCCCGCCTGCGCTCAAGGGAGTACAGATTTAGGCTCTTTGTTCGGTCCCAATAGTTTAGGTGTTTTACTGAGTGGATTCTAGCAGTAAAGGATCTCTGCACGCTCTCCAGGTCAGCAATTTCTCCAGCTTTGAAAGGTGCTGTCATTGTGCAGCAGTACTCCACTCTAGAGAGCACAAGCGTTTTGAAAAGTGTCATCATCGGTATAGCATCTCTAGTGTGAAAAGTTCTTGTTATCCAACCTGTCATTTTTCTTGCAGTTGTGACGGCTACTTTATTGTGTTCTTTAAAGGTAAGGTCTTCCGACATGAGTACACCCAGATCCTTTACATTGCCTTTACGTTCTATGTTATGATTTGCCTGAGTTTTGTACGTGGTTTCCGTTTTTATATTTTCATTTTTTCCATAGCGCATGAGCTGGAACTTATCTTCGTTAAATACCATATTATTTTCTGTAGCCCATAGAAAGACCTGATCTACATCTGACTGGAGGTTTGCCGTGTCCTCTATGTTGCCTACTCTCATGAAGATCCTATTGTCATCTGCCAAGGATGATACAGTGCTATAGGTTGTGATCTTGTCTATGTCCGATATGAGGATGAGAAAAAGTACTGGAGCAAGCACAGTACCCTGGGGGACTGAGCTCTTCACGGCTGATGGGCTGGATTTTATTTTGTTGACTATTACACATTGGGTTCTGTTGGTCAGGAAATTGTAGATCTATCTGCCTATTTTTCCGGTAATTCCTTTTGAACGCATTTTATGTGCAATAACGCCATGGTCACATTTATCAAAAGCTTTTGCAAAATCTGTGTAAATTACATCAGCGTTTTGTTTGTCTTCCATAGCATCTAATGCCATATCATAGTGATCCAGCAACTGCGACAGGCGACAGTTAGGTTAGGTTAGTTTGGGTAAGTTAGTTAAGTTAGGTTAGGTTAGTTAAGTTAGGATAGGTAGGTTAGGTAAGTTAGGTTAGGTAAGTTAGGTTAGGTTAAGTTAGGTTAGGTTAGGTTAGTTAAGCTAGGATAGGTAAGTTAGGTTAGGGTAAGTTAGGTTAAGTTAAGTAATTTATGTTAAGTTAGGTTAGGTTAGGTTGGGTAAGTTAGGTTACGTTATGTAAGCTAGGCTAGGTAAGGTTAGGTAGGGTTGGTTAGGTTAGGTAAGGTAAGTTAGTTTAGGTTAGTTAAGTTAGGATAGGTAAGGTAAGGTAAGGTAAGGTAAGGTAAGTTAGGTTAGGTTAAGTTAGGTTAGGTAAGGTAAGTTAGGTTAGGTTAGTTAAATTAGGATAGGTAAGTTAGGATAGGTAAGTTAGGATAGGTAAGTTAGGTTAGGTTAAGTTAGGTTAGGTTAAGTTAGGTAATTTACGTTAAGTTAGGATAGGTAGGTAAGAAAAGTTAGGTTAGGTTAGGTTGGGTAAGTTAGGTTAGGTAAGATAGGTTAAGTTGGTGGTGCCAGGGGTAGCAGTGTCGTGGTGGTGGTGGTGCCAGGGGTGGCAGTATGGTGGTGGTGGTGGTGCCAGGGGTGGCAGTGTGGTGGTGGTGCCAGGGGTGGCAGTGTGGTGGTGGTGCCAGGGGTGGCAGTATGGTGGTGGTGCCAGGGTTGGCAGTGTGGTGGTGGTGGTGCCAGGGGTGGCAGTGAGGTGGTGCCAGGGGTGGCAGTGTGGTGGTGGTGCCAGGGGTGGCGTTGTGGTGGTGGTGGTGCCAGGGGTGGCAGTATGGTGGTGGTGCCAGCGGTGGCAGTGGTGGTTGTTGTGCCAGGGGTGGCAGCAGTGTGGTGGTGGTGGTGCCAGGGGTGGCAGTGTGGTGGTGGTGGTGCCAGGGGTGGCAGTGTGGTGGTGGTGCCAGGGGTGGCAGTGTGGTGGTGGTGCCAGGGGTGGTAGTGTGGTGGTGGTGGTGCCAGGGGTGGCAGTGTGGTGGTGGTGCCAGGGGTGGCAGTGTGGTGGTGGTGGTGCCAGGGGTGGCAGTGTGGTGGTGGTGCCAGGGGTGGCAGTGCCAGGGGTGGTGGTGGTGCCAGGGGTGGCAGTATGGTGGTGGTGCCAGGGGTGGCAGTGTGGTGGTGGTGGTGCCAGGGGTGGCAGTGTCGTGGTGGTGCCAGGGGTGGCAGTATGGTGGTGGTGCCAGCGGTGGCAGTGTGATGGTGGTGCCAGGGGTGACAGTGTGGTGGTGGTACCAGGGGTGACAGTGTGGTGGTGGTGCCAGGGGTGGCAGTGTGGTGGTGGTGCCAGGGGTAGCAGTGTGGTGGTTGTGGTGCCAGGGGTGGCAGTGTCGTGGTGGTGCCAGGGGTGGCAGTATGGTTGTGGTGCCAGCGGTGGCAGTGTGATGGTGGTGCCAGGGGTGACAGTGTGGTGGTGGTGGTGCCAGGGGTAGCAGTGTCGTGGTGGTGCCAGGGGTGGCAGTATGGTGGTGGTGGGTGGCAGTGTGGTGGTGGTGCCAGGGGTGACAGTGTGGTGGTGGTACCAGGGGTGCCAGGGGTGGCAGTGTGGTGGTGGTGCCAAGGGTGGCAGTGTGGTGGTGGTGCCAGGGGTGGCAGTGTGGTGGTGGTGGTGCCAGGGGTGGCAGTGTCGTGGTGGTGCCAGGGGTGGCAGTATGGTGGTGGTGCCAGTGGGTGGCAGTGTGGTGGTGGTGCCAGGGGTGGCAGTGGTGGTGGTGGTGCCAGGGGTGGCAGTGTGGTGGTGGTGCCAGGGGTGGCAGTGTGGTGGTGGTGCCAGGGGTGGCAGTGTGGTGGTGGTGGTGCCAGGGGTGGCAGTGTGGTGGTGGTGCCAGGGGTGGCAGTGTGGTGGTCGTGGTGCCAGGGGTGGCGTTGTGGTGGTGGTGGTGCCAGGGGTGGCAGTGTGGTGGTGGTGCCAGGGGTGGCAATGTGGTGGTGGTGGTGCCAGGGGTGGCAGTGTCGTGGTGGTGCCAGGGGTGACAGTGTGGTGGTGGTGCCAGGGGTGACAGTGTGGTGGTGGTGCCAGGGGTGGCAGTGTGGTGGTGGTGGTGCCAGGGGTGGCAGTGTGGTGGTGGTGCCAGGGGTGGCAGTATGGTGGTGGTGCCAGCGGTGGCAGTGGTGGTTGTTGTGCCAGGGGTGGCAGTATGGTGGTGGTGCCAGGGGTGGCAGTGTGGTGGTGGTGGTGGTGCCAGGGGTGGCAGTGTGGTGGTGGTGGTGCCAGGGGTGGCGTTGTGGTGGTGGTGGTGCCAGGGGTGGCAGTATGGTGGTGGTGCCAGGGGTGGCAGTATGATGGTGGTGCCAGCGGTGGCAGTGGTGGTTGTTGTGCCAGGGGTGGCAGTATGGTGGTGGAGCCAGGGGTGGCAGTATGGTGGTGGTGGTGCCAGGGGTGGCAGTATGGTGGTGGTGGTGCCAGGGGTGGCAGTGTGGTGGTGGTGCCAGGGGTGGCAGTGTGGTGGTGGTGGTGCCAGGGGTGGCAGTGTCGTGGTGGTGCCAGGGGTGGCAGTATGGTGGTGGTGCCAGGGGTGGCAGTGTGGTGGTGGTGCCAGGGGTGGCAGTGTGGTGGTGGTGGTGCCAGGGGTGGCAGTGTGGTGGTGGTGCCAGGGGTGGCAGTGTGGTGGTGGTGCCAGGGGTGGAAGTGTGGGCGTGGTGGTGCCAGGGGTGGCAGTATGGTGGTGGTGGTGCCAGGGGTGGCAGTGTGGTGGTGGTGCCAGGGGTGGCAGTGTGGTGGTGGTGGTGCCAGGGGTGGCAGTGTGGTGGTGGTGGTGCCAGGGGTGGCAGTGTGGTGGTGGTGCCAGGGGTGGCAGTGTGGTGGTGGTGCCAGGGGTGGCAGTATGGTGGTGGTGCCAGGGGTGGCAGTGTGGTGGTGGTGCCAGGGGTGGCAGTGTGGTGGTGGTGCCAGGGGTGGCAGTGTGGTGGTGGTGCAAGGGGGTGGCAGTATGGTGGTGGGGCCAAGGGTGGCAGTATGGTGGTGGTGGTGCCAGGGGTGGCAGTATGATGGTGCCAGGGGTGGCAGTATGGTGGTGCAAAGGGTGGCAGGGTGGTGGTGCTAGGGGGTGGCAGTGGTGGTATTGGTGCCAGGGATGGCAGTATAGTGGTGGTGCCAGAGGTGGCAATATGGTGGTGGAGCCAGCGGTGGCAGTGTTGTGATGGTGCTAGGGGTGGCAGTGTGATGGTGGTGGTGGTGGTGCCAGGGGTGGCAGTGTGGTGGTGGTGCCAGGGGTGGCAGTGTGGTGGTGGTGGTGCCATGGGTGGCAGTATGGTGGTGGTGCCATGGGTGGCAGTGTGGTGGTGGTGCCAGGGGTGGCAGTATGGTGGTGGTGCCAGGGGTGGCAGTGTGGTGGTGGTGCCAGGGGTGGCAGTGTGGTGGTGGTGCCAGGGGTGGCAGTGTGATGGTGCCAGAGGTGGAAGTGTGGTGGTGGTGCCAGGGGTGGCAGTGTGGTGGTGGTGCCAAGGGTGGCAGTGTGGTGGTTGTTCCAGGGGCTGCAGTGGTGGTAGTGCTAGGGGTGGCAGTGTGGCGATGGTGGTTCTAGGGGTGGCAGTGTGGTGGTGGTGGTGCCAGGGGTGGCAGTGTCGTGGTGGTGCCAGGGGTGGCAGTATGGTGGTGGTGCCAGGGGTGGCAGTATGGTGGTGGTGCCAGGGGTGGCAGTGTGGTGGTGGTGGTGCCAGGGGTGGCAGTGTGGTGGTGGTGCCAGGGGTGGCAGTGTGGTGGTGGTGGTGCCAGGGGTGGCAGTATGGTGGTGGTGCCAGGGGTGGCAGTGTGGTGGTGGTGGTGCCAGGGGTGGCAGTGTGGTGGTGGTGCCAGGGGTGGCAGTGTGGTGGTGGTGCCAGGGGTGGCAGTGTGGTGGTGGTGCCAGGGGTGGCAGTGTGGTGGTGGTGGTGCCAGGGGTGGCAGTGTCGTGGTGGTGCCAGGGGTGGCAGCATGGTGGTGGTGCCAGGGGTGGCAGTATGGTGGTGGTGCCAGGGGTGGCAGTGTGGTGGTGGTGGTGCCAGGGGTGGCAGTGTGGTGGTGGTGCCAGGGGTGGCAGTATGGTGGTGGTGCCAGGGGTGGCAGTGTGGTGGTGGTGGTGCCAGGGGTGGCAGTGTGGTGGTGGTGCCAGGGGTGGCAGTGTGGTGGTGGTGCCAGGGGTGGCAGTGTGGTGGTGGTGGTGCCAGGGGTGGCAGTATGGTGGTGGTGGTGCCAGGGGTGGCAGTGTGGTGGTGGTGCCAGGGGTGGCAGTGTGGTGGTGGTGGTGCCAGGGGTGGCAGTGTGGTGGTGGTGCCAGGGGTGGCAGTATGGTGGTGGTGCCAGGGGTGGCAGTGTGGTGGTGGTGCCAGGGGTGGCAGTGTGGTGGTGGTGGTGGTGGTGCCAGGGGTGGCAGTGTGGTGGTGGTGCCAGGGGTGGCAGTGTGGTGGTGGTGCCAGGGGTGGCAGTGTGGTGGTGGTGCCAGGGGTGGCAGTGTGGTGGTGGTGCCAGGGGTGGCAGTATGGTGGTGGTGCCAGGGGTGGCAGTGTGGTGGTGGTGCCAGGGGTGGCAGTGTGGTGGTGGTGCCAGGGGGTGGCAGTGCTGGTGGTGGAGCCAGGGGTGGCAGTGTGGTGGTGGTGCCAGGGGTGGCAGTGTGGTGGTGGTGCCAGGGGTGGCAGTGGTGGTGGTGGAGCCAGGGGTGGCAGTGTGGTGGTGGTGCAAGGGGGTGGCAGTATGGTGGTGGTGCCAAGGGTGGCAGTATGGTGGTGGTGGTGCCAGGGGTGGCAGTATGATGGTGCCAGGGGTGGCAGTATGGTGGTGCAAAGGGTGGCAGGGTGGTGGTGCTAGGGGGTGGCAGTGGTGGTATTGGTGCCAGGGATGGCAGTATAGTGGTGGTGCCAGTGGTGGCAATATGGTGGTGGAGCCAGCGGTGGCAGTGTTGTGATGGTGCTAGGGGTGGCAGTGTGGTGGTGGTGGTGGTGCCAGGGGTGGCAGTGTGGTGGTGGTGCCAGGGGTGGCAGGTGGTGGTTGTGCCAGGGGTGGCAGTGGTGGTGGTGGTGCCAGGGGTGGCAGTGTGGTGGTGGTGCCAGGGGTGGCAGTATGGTGGTGGTGCCAGGGGTGGCAGTGTGGTGGTGGTGGTGCCAGGGGTGGCAGTGTGGTGGTGGTGCCAGGGGTGGCAGTGTGGTGGTGGTGCCAGGGGTGGCAGTGTGGTGGTGCCAGAGGTGGAAGTGTGGTGGTGGTGCCAGGGGTGGCAATGTGGTGGTGGTGCCAAGGGTGGCAGTGTGGTGGTTGTTCCAGGGGCTGCAGTGGTGGTAGTGCTAGGGGTGGCAGTGTGGCGATGGTGGTTCTAGGGGTGGCAGTGTGGTGGTGGAGGTGCCAGGGGTGGCAGTGTGGGTGTGGTGCCAGGGGTAGCAGTGTAGTGGTGGTGGTGCAAGGGGTGGCAATTTGGTGGTGGTGCCAGGGGCGGCAGTGTGCCTCAAAGAATGAGGTGATTTGATAAAATACCATGCCTAAGATTACCAACCGAGTGCCGGCGGGGGGGATGGAAATAGCCTCGGCAACCATCCTCTTTTGTCTGGTGGTGTTGGTCCAATGGTTAAGGCTTCCTGTACGTCAGAATGCAGAGTGCTCCTGGCAGTATGGGTTCGAGTCACTTCTGCAGTGTGAGTTTTCAATGGCATACATGCCTGGAGACCGTTCAGACTTGTTCGCATTTGTGTTCCTCACGTGTGCCCCAAAGAATGAGGTGATTTGATAAAATACCATGCCCAAGATTACCAACCGAATGCCTGCGGGGAATGGAAATAGCCTTGGCTACCATCCTCTTTGTCCGGTCATGTTGGTCGAGCGGTTAAGGGATCATGTACACCAGCAGAGTGCAGTATGGGTTCGAGTCACTTCTGTGGTGTGAGTTTTCAGTTGCATATAGTCCTGGGGACCATTCAGGCTTGTTCGCATATGTATATATATGTGTGTATAATGTTGCACCTAGTAGCCAGAACGTCGTACTCGACCTATTATGCAAGGCCAGATTTGCCTAATAAGCCAAGTTTTCCTGAATATATTTTTCAATATTTTTTTTCTTATGAAATAGTAAAGCTATCCATTTCATTTTGTATGAGTTAATTTTTTTAAATTTGAGTTAAAACTAACGTAGATATATGACCGAACCTAACGAACCCTACCTAACCTAACCAATCTTAACCTAACCTAAACTAACACAATTAAGTCAATAAAATACGTTCTTAATATAATATAATAATAATCATTCAAATAAGCTAATTGGAAACAATTTATTGAAAATAAAGAAAATCTCTCGGCCTATTAGGGAAATCAGGCCTTGCATTGTAGGCCGAGAAGTGTGTTCTGGCTACTAGGTACGACATATATATACATATAAACAACTATATATATACATATATAGTTGAGGCAACTATCTATAGCCTCAACTATATAGTTGAGGCAATAGATAGTGGTAAGAATTGCGATGTTGTGTACCTTGACTTTAGCAAAGCTTTGATACAGTGCCACATGAAAGACTGATTAAAAAGATAGAGGCTCATGGTATTGGGGGTGCTATATTAAGTTGGATTAGGGCATGGCTATACCAAAGGAAACATAGAGTTAATATAAATGGGGTTACGTCTGAATGGGAAAATGTTTTAAGTGGAATGCATCAAGGCTTTGTCCTGGGACCTCTGTTGTTTATAATATATATAAATGATTTAGAATCAGGTTTGAGTAGCAACATTGGCAAATTTGCCGATGATACAAAAATCGGTAGAGAAATAAACATGGAAGAAGACTCACTATCACTTCATGTCGATCTAAATAGGGGTTTGAAATGGTCAAAAGATTGGCAGATGCAGTTAGTATTCGATCTAATCAATTTATAAGTTATACTACCTTCCTGTGCTTTGCTTAGAATATTTTTAAATAAGTTATATTTTGAATCCACATCGAAATTTACGTCTCCTATCGCTGGGTTCACGTCTCGCTCCAAGACCGGCCCGCCCCCATGCCCAAGACTTTCCAATCTATTTGACCCAAAACATTTCTTAGGCTATTGAAATAATCTTTTCGAAAATAAGGCACTTAAACAGAATTTTCCTCCTACAGATCTGTTCCATTCAATGCTGATTCTGATTTCTTTATGATCACTGTTCCCTAGCTCACTCCCTCTTTCGATGGTATTAATTTGCGTTTCCCTGTTAGTTAACACTAAATCTAAAATATTATTTACCCGCGTTTGTTCCTTAATGTGTTGCGTAAGAAAGCAATCTTCAATTAATTCTTGAAAATCTTCTACTTCATTATTCCCTGTTCTGTTAAACCAATTTATTCCACTAAAATTAAAATCACCTATGACAAATACTGCTAGTCCTAGATGCTCTAGATATTTCGCCCCATATTTGCTTTGCTTTCGTTCTGTCTAAGTTTGGTGGCCTATATATAACTCCAATTATAAGATTATTTGCTTTTTCGTTTAATTCTATCGAAATAGTTTCTGTTTGTGGCTTAGTTTTAATTCCCTCTTTGAGATTACATTTCAAATTTTCCCTAACATATATAGCTACTCCCCCTTCCCGTCTAATATATCTATCTGTGTGTACTAGTTTAAATCCATTTATTTGATATTCAGCTAATAGTTCTATATTTTCTACAATCATCCACGTTTCGGTTAGTGTAATAATATATATTTTTTTTGTGCAGACAAGAGCATTTAAATCATTTATTTTATTTCTTAATCATCTATTGTTAGTGTAACATACCCTAAGTGTATTGTTATTTTGAGGTCCTTCTCTTTCCCTAATCATTTTGCCAATTTGTTTCTCCCACAAACACTTACTTTTATTACCTCTTTCCTCCATTTCAATTCCCATACCACTATCTACTAACAGTTTAAACCCAAACCCAAACAAACGCCTCCAACCACTGGTTCCAATGAGATCGCAACAACAACAACAACCACCCCAGCCCTCGATAGATGCACCCCATCCCGAGCATACATTTCGTTTCTTCCATAGAAGTGTTCCCAGTTGTCTATTTAAGATTTTGCATTTCATTTTCAATATCTTTCCAGCCGGCAATTTTTACTAATCAAAACTCCCAGATAAGAACATAAGAACAAAGGTAACTGCTGAAGGCCTATTCGCCCGTACGATTCAGCCCTTATTTATAACCACTCAATCCCACTCATATACATGTCCAACCCACGCTTGAAAAAATTGAGGGACCCCAAGTGCCCTCGACAACCATTCATTTCCAACTTCCTTTCTTTGAAGAATGCCACATATGATCGGGATTCCTCCCTTGCTTCTAACTAGTTCTATGGCTGTCTTAAATCTCAGTATTAGTTCCTCACTCCTAACTCGCCTAACATCATTTCCACCCGCACTATTACCAATAATTGGTTTATTTTTATAAGCAGCCATACTATCATTCATGTTGCCAACAATATCTCCAATTCCAGCTCCCGGTTAGCAAACTCTTAACCTGTTCTCCCTATCTCTGGCACAAAACGTTCTGTCTAAATACCTCACCTGGTGATCTCCCGCAACAAAAATTCCCTTGGTTCCTCCTTTTACCTTTTGAGCACTTTGAGCGACCTGCGCGTCGTTGCTCCTCGTTGCTTTGCCTTTGCCTCCTCGTTGAACTGCAGGCTCACCACAGCACTCGTCCTCCAACACAGCAAATGCGTTAGACGTCCTTAGGATATCATTAGGCGGCTTTGTCAAAGTCTTCTTAAGCCCCCTGTCCTTTACAACTTGCCAAGACAAGGTCTTTTTAATACCTGTCGCCTCCTTTGTTTCTTCCTGATGTTTCAGCTTTCGTACTTCCTCCCGTAGGGAATCCAAATCTGTCCTCAGAGCTTTAACGAGATTCATCAGTTCCTTCACTACACCTTCCGTTGTTGCTATAATAATATTACAGCAACATTAAGCATTGTTAATCTCTCTTCATATGACAGGTTTCTAATTTAGGGAATTAGCTTTGTCATCCTATACTGGACACGTTCAAGTGAATTTATATCCATTCTATAGTACGGCGACCAAAACTGAACTGCAAATTCTAAATGGGGTCTAACCATAGCAGGATATAGTTGGAATATAACACCAGGTGTCTTGTTACTAACGCTTCGATTAATAAATCCCAGTGTCCTATTTGCCTTATTGCGAACATTCATGCATTGATCATTTGGTTTTAAATTCTTACTAGTCATAACTCCCAGATCCCTTTCTCAATCCGACTTTCCCATCTCAACACCATCTAGCTCGTATCTTGTAACTATCATCATTACCAAATAGCCCTTATCTACAAATCATTCTCTCGCCTTGGTTACCCTTTGCATTTCATCAACTGTGCTCTCAAGCTAAACGAAATTGTTTTCATCCTAAACCTGCTTCCAACACTAGTAGCATTGTACTATGACTTCCCTTCATATCTGAACTCAAAACTTTTACCAATACCTTTCGTCCTCTTAACATTAAGCTCGCCTTTCGTCAAACTAACACACTTCGTAGCAATCTAGTTCACACTGCTCCTCCTGCTTCTAATGCTGCTGGTGTCTACTCTATTTCCTGTTCGTCTTGTCCTCTCCAGTACTTGGGCGAAACTGGCCATACACTGAATGACAGACTTAATGAACACAAGAGAAGTGTTAAGTCTGCAGACACTAAAAATGCTCTCTTTTGCCATGTGAGGGATTCTTATCATCACATTGATTGGTCTTCCTCCAAAATAATCTTTCCTGCCTCTACTCTACACAGACGCCGTCTTGTTGAATCGGCTCTAATACACAATGTACCCAACATGAACTTGAGTCCTGGCTTTGTTGCTATGGACTCTTCCCTTTCACAGTATATACTCAAATGCTCTAATCTTTCTAACAAACGTGACCTTACATAAGCTTACCCTTTCCATTTACCTTTCTTTCTCTTTCCTTTCTTTCTCTTTTCTCTCTTTTTTCTGTTCATTGTCTTCTCCTACGTTCCCTCGTTTTCCTCTTCTCATTATTTTCTCCTTCTCTTTCGGTGGTTATAATAGGAAGTGCCTCGTATGGGCCAATAGGCCCTCTGCAGTTCCTACTACTATCCCCTCTACTACACCTTACTTTGCTCCTCATCTCTCGTGCCTATTTATTGCCTGTCTCTACTTCCTCATCACAATCGACTTGAGAATGGTCCAGAGCGGACCGAAACGTCGTCATCCCTTCACATTCTAGTGTGCGGTCTGGTCATCATCATTACCTACCCTCAGAACTTTACATTTATCAGTTTTAAACTGCATCTGCCAATCTTTATACCATTTCAAAACCCTATTTAGATCAATTTGAAGTGATAGTGAGTGTGTTAATTTCCATGTTAATTTCCCTACCGATTTTTGTATCATCGGCAAATTTGCAAATATTGCTACTCAAACCTGAATCTAAATCATTTATATATGATACATATATATATTATAAGCAAGAGGTCCGAGCCGAGCCTTGAGGGACTTACAACATTTTGCCACTCTGACTTAACGCCATTTATACTAACTCTGTTTCCTTTGGTTAACCAACCAACTAACTTACTTAACCAACTTAATATGGCACCCCAATACCATGAGCCTCTAACATCCTATGGCAGTTATTATGTAAGCTAATTTACATAGTTATTATGTAAGTATTTTAGTACCAGACAGTTAAGCCCAGGTCAGCAGTCACATCCCACCCAGACAGTTAAGCTAAGGTCAGCAGTCACATTTTTTTTTTTTTAGGTCAACAGTCACATTTCCCAGACAGTTAAGCCCAGGTCAGCAGTCACATCCCACCCAGACAGTTAAGCCCAGGTCAGCAGTCACATCCCACCCAGACAGTTAAGTCAAGGTCAGCAGTCACATCCCACCCAGACAGTTAAGCCCAGGTCAGTAGTCACATCCCACCCAGACAGTTAAGCCCAGGTCAGACACAGAAATCACATCCCACCCAGACAGTTAAGCCAAGGTCAGCAGTCACATCCCACCCAGACAGTTAAGCCCAGGTCAGCAGTCACATCCCACCCAGACAGTTAAGCCAAGGTCAGCAGTCACATCCCACCCAGACAGTTAAGCACATCCTACACCCAGGTCAGCAGTCACATCCCACCCAGACAGTTAAGCCCAGGTCACCACACAGCACATCCTACAAGGACTGCAGGTCAGCAGTCACATCCCACCCAGACAGTTAAGCCCAGGTCAGCAGTCACATCCCACCCAGACAGTTAAGCCCAGGTCAGCAGTCACATCCCACCCAGACAGTTAAGCCCAGGTCAGCAGTCACATCCCACCCAGACAGTTAAGCCCAGGTCAGCAGTCACATCCCACCCAGACAGTTAAGCCCAGGTCAGCAGTCACATCCCACCCAGACAGTTAAGCCCAGGTCAGCAGTCACATCCCACCCAGACAGTTAAGCCCAGGTCAGCAGTCACATCCCACCCAGACAGTTAAGCCAGGTTCACAATCAAGGTCAGCAGTCACATCCCACCCAGACAGTTAAGCCCAGGTCAGCAGTCACATCCCACCCAGACAGTTAAGCCCAGGTCAGCAGTCACATCCCACCCAGACAGTTAAGCCCAGGTCAGCAGTCACATCCCACCCAGACAGTTAAGCCCAGGTCAGCAGTCACATCCCACCCAGACAGTTAAGCCCAGGTCAGCAGTCACATCCCACCCAGACAGTTAAGCCCAAGGTCAGCAGTCACATCCCACCCAGACAGTTAAGCCCAGGTCAGCAGTCACATCCCACCCAGACAGTTAAGCCCAGGTCAGTCACATCCTACCCAGACCCAAGGTCAGCAGTCCCACCCAGACAATTAAGCCAGGTCAGCAGTCACATCCCACCCAGACAGTTAAGCCCAGGTCAGCAGTCACATCCCACCCAGACAGTTAAGCCCAGGTCAGCAGTCACATCCCACCCAGACAGTTAAGCCCAGGTCAGCAGTCACATCCCACCCAGACAGTTAAGCCCAGGTCAGCAGTCACATCCCACCCAGACAGTTAAGCCCAGGTCAGCAGTCACATCCCACCCAGACAGTTAAGCCCAGGTCAGCAGTCACATCCCACCCAGACAGTTAAGCCCAGGTCAGCAGTCACATCCCACCCAGACAGTTAAGCCCAGGTCAGCACACACGCACATCCTACACAACTGCTAAGGTCAGCAGTCACATCCCACCCAGACAGTTAAGCCCAGGTCAGCACACACGCACATCCTACAAGGACTGCTAAGGTCAGCAGTCACATCCCACCCAGACAGTTAAGCCCAGGTCAGCAGTCACATCCCACCCAGACAGTTAAGCCCAGGTCAGCAGTCACATCCCACCCAGACAGTTAAGCCCAGGTCAGCAGTCACATCCCACCCAGACAGTTAAGCCAAGGTCAGCAGTCACATCCCACCCAGACAGTTAAGCCCAGGTCAGCAGTCACATCCCACCCAGACAGTTAAGCCCAGGTCAGCACACACGCACATCCTACACGACTGCTAAGGTCAGCAGTCACATCCCACCCAGACAGTTAAGCCCAGGTCAGCAGTCACATCCCACCCAGACAGTTAAGCCCAGGTCAGCAGTCACATCCCACCCAGACAGTTAAGCCCAGGTCAGCAGTCACATCCCACCCAGACAGTTAAGCCCAGGTCAGCAGTCACATCCCACCCAGACAGTTAAGCCCAGGTCAGCAGTCACATCCCACCCAGACAGTTAAGCCCAGGTCAGCAGTCACATCCCACCCAGACAGTTAAGCCAAGGTCAGCAGTCACATCCCACCCAGACAGTTAAGCCCAGGTCAGCAGTCACATCCCACCCAGACAGTTAAGCCAAGGTCAGCAGTCACATCCCACCCAGACAGTTAAGCCCAGGTCAGACACATGGTCAGCAGTCACATCCCACCCAGACAATTAGGTCAGCGTCACTGCTAAGGTCAGCAGTCACATCCCACCCAGACAGTTAAGCCCAGGTCAGCACACACGCACATCCTACACGACTGCTAAGGTCAGCAGTCACATCCCACCCAGACAGTTAAGCCCAGGTCAGCAGTCACATCCCACCCAGACAGTTAAGCCAAGGTCAGCAGTCACATCCCACCCAGACAGTTAAGCCAAGGTCAGCAGTCACATCCCACCCAGACAGTTAAGCCAAGGTCAGCAGTCACATCCCACCCAGACAGTTAAGCCAAGGTCAGCACACACGCACATCCTACACAGACTGCTAAGGTCAGCAGTCACATCCCACCCAGACAGTTAAGCCCAGGTCAGCACACACGCACATCCTACCCAGACAGTTAAGCCAAGGTCAGCAGTCACATCCCACCCAGACAGTTAAGCCAAGGTCAGCACACACGCACATCCTACACAGACTGTTAAGGTCAGCAGTCACATCCCACCCAGACAGTTAAGCCAAGGTCAGCAGTCACATCCCACCCAGACAGTTAAGCCAAGGTCAGCAGTCACATCCCACCCAGACAGTTAAGCCAAGGTCAGCACACACGCACATCCTACATGACTGCCAAGGTCAGCAGTCACATCCCACCCAGACAGTTAAGCCCAGGTCAGCACACACGCACATCCAGACAGTTAAGCCAAGGTCAGCAGTCACATCCCACCTAGACAGTTAAGCCAAGGTCAGCAGTCACATCCCACCCACACAGTTAAGCTAAGGTCAGCAGTCACATCCCACCCAGACAGTTAAGCCAAGGTCAGCAGTCACATCCCACCCAGACAGTTAAGCCAAGGTCAGCTACATCCCACCCAGACAATTAAGCCAAGGTCAGCAGTCACATCCTACCCAGACAGTTAAGCCAAGGTCAGCAGTCACATCCCACCCAGACAATTAAGCCAAGGTCAGCAGTCACATCCCACCCAGACAGTTAAGCCAAGGTCAGCAGTCACATCCCACCCAGACAGTTAAGCCCAGGTCAGCACACACGCACATCCTACACGGACTGCTAAGGTCAGCAGTCACATCCCACCCAGACAGTTAAGCCAAGGTCAGCACACACGCACATCCTACACGACTGCTAAGGTCAGCAGTCACATCCCACCCAGACAGTTAAGCCAAGGTCAGCAGTCACATCCCACCCAGACAGTTAAGCCCAGGTCAGCACACACGCACATCCTACACGGACTGCTAAGGTCAGCAGTCACATCCCACCCAGACAGTTAAGCCAAGGTCAGCACACACGCACATCCTACACGACTGCTAAGGTCAGCAGTCAGCCCACCCTGACAAGGACCGCTGGCAGGGCAGGGCTCGACCGGCCGCCTCAGAGCCAGACAGACAACTAAGCCAATCATGCCACCGAGGAACGGACAGTTGTGTTATATTTGGAAGTTATATTTATATTCCACGTGTTAAAAATATTGTTTATTAATTTTTCCGCGTTACTTTTGTTCTTAAAGTTGTTAAATCACATCCCATATATTTATATTTCGTTGAAAACGAGAGAAAGGTTTAGAGTTATGATTGAGGGGACGAATCTTTTCAATATTCCTCATGTTTTTCTTCACAGAAGCAGGAAGATTAAAAATAAACTCTCTAAAGTTCATTATTCCTTATTATTTGGGTCTAATGCCTAGTGATGTATTTCATAAGGTCTCGCCTCAAATTCTTAAAGATAAATTCTTCTGTGTAGCACCTGATTATTTCCCCTAATGGTGAGGTGGTAGGTGACATGGATGAATGACATACATTGGGTATTAATGGGGTCCTGTATAATGGGGGTATAATGGGGTCCTGTATAATGGGGTCCTGTATAATGGGTATAATCCTGTATAATGGGGTCCTGTATAATGGGATCCTGTATAATGGGGTCCTGTATAATGGGATCCTGTATAATGGGATCCTGTATAATGGGGTCCTGTATGACGGGATATTAATGGGGTAACAAATTAAGACTGACATGTTGGCAGTTTATGTTCTTCTGGTTGCTGCCGTTCCTGTTGTAGGGTAATTCTGTCCAGCTTCTACATTGGTCCGGGGTCTTAAAAGTGGGTAGAGTGTAACTGTGTATTAGCCGGTTATTGATCGCTGGTCTAGATTTCTTGATATGAAGCACTTCACTGATGTCTAATCTTCTGTTGTCATTGTATCTATCAAATATTTCGGTGTTGCTCGTCAAAATATCCCTGTGTACCTGTTGCCGACATTGGTGTTGATTTTTGGTCAACACTGATCATACATGATCCGTCAGTCATCATTGCTCATACATGAACCATCAGTCATCATTGCTCATACATGATCCCTCAGTCATCATTGTTCATACATGATCCGTAAGTCATCACCGATCATACATGATCCGTCAGTCATCATTGCTCATACATGAACCGTCAGTCATCATTGCTCATACATGATCCGTCAGCCATCATAGTTCATACATGATCCGTCAGTCATCACTGTTCATACATGAGCCGTCAGTCAACACTGTTCATTCATCAATCGTCAATCAACACTGTTCATACATGAACCGTCAGTCAACAATGTTCATTCATCAATCATCAATCAACACTGTTCATACATGACCGTCAGTTAACACTGTTCATACATGACCGACAGTCAACACTGTTCATACATGACCGTCAGTTAACACTGTTCATACATGACCGTCAGTTAATACTGTTCATACATGATCCGTCAGTTAACACTGTTCATACATGACCGACAGTCAACACTGTTCATTCATCAATCGTCAATCAACACTGTTCATACATGAACCGTCAGTTAACACTGTTCATACATGAACCGTCAGTCAACACTGTTCATACATGACCGACAGTCAACACTGTTCATACATGACCGTCAGTCAACACTGTTCATATATGAAACGTCAGTCAACACTGTTCATTCATCAATCGCCAGTCAACACTGTTCATACATGAACTGTTAGTACTCAAATTGTATGACAGTTGGAATGTAGCTAATCACAATCGAGTAAGCCTCTGACGTCATTCTCATTGACGTCATGTATGAGAGCTGGTATTAGCCGTTTTAGTGGCAAGCCAGTATTTTCACAGACCCAGAGTAGGTAGGACCTCTGCAGGCCAGATTTACAACTTGTTACCTTACGCAATAAACTGCTGAAGTGATCAACTGTGTATTCACTTCCAAACAACCAATCATGGAACCAGACATAGGAATATGTACAGGTGACATTGACAGTCTGCCAACGTTATTAACTCAATTATTAACTTGTTTACGTAGCTGCTGACAGAGATTTTCACTTTCACACAATTTGGCTCTTAGGTCTTCAATCTCTGAGATATCCCTGCACAACTGTGGCCATGTCTGAGTCTTCACAGGTAATCCAGCCACTAGTAGCCTTCTCTGCCAATAGCATAGTGTTTTAGCTGTTAGCATTTCAACAGTTTCTTGTAATGCTTTAATTCGGTTTCGCATATTGTTGATTTCTGAAGAAAGCATCTGGTTCTCGTGATACATAACATTGACAGCCTCGGAGCCATCTTCACCTACAACCCGTTTACCCTCTTTGTATTCCATCAATTCAATGCGAAGCTGCTGAATTTCCTGCCTCAATATAGGAATTGCCTTCCTAGCCTTATCTTGATTAACCATTACCCTGTTCTTAATGTTGCGTGCACGATTACCATATTTTAAAGAGTTGAGGGTCTTTAAAATATGTCTTGTGGGTCCACACGACCCACAACCGTCGTGGGGGGCCCACAACCGTCGTGTGGACCCACAACCGTCGTGTGGACCCACAACCGTCGTGTGGACCCACAACCGTCGTGTGGACCCACAACCGTCGTGTGGACCCACAACCGTCGTGTGGACCCACAACCGTCGTGTGGACCCACAACCGTCGTGTGGACCCACAACCGTCGTGTGGACCCACAACCGTCGTGGGGACCAACAACCGTCGTGGGGACCAACAACCGTCGTGGGGACCCACAACCGTCGTGTGGACCCACAACCGTCGTGTGGACCCACAACCGTCGTGTGGACCCACAACCGTCGTGTGGACCCACAACCGTCGTGGGGACCCACAACCGTCGTGTGGACCCACAACCGTCGTGTGGACCCACAACCGTCGTGGGGACCCACAACCGTCGTGGGGACCCACAACCGTCGTGGGGACCCACAACCGTCGTGTGGACCCACAACCGTCGTGTGGACCAACAACCGTCGTGTGGACCCACAACCGTCGTGTGGACCCACAACCGTCGTGGTGGACCCACAACCGTCGTGTGGACCCACAACCGTCGTGTGGACCCACAACCGTCGTGTGGACCCACAACCGTCGTGTGGACCAACAACCGTCGTGTGGACCAACAACCGTCGTGTGGACCCACAACCGTCGTGTGGACCAACAACCGTCGTGTGGACCCACAACCGTCGTGTGGACCCACAACCGTCGTGAGGACCAACAACCGTCGTGGGGACCCACAACCGTCGTGTGGACCAACAACCGTCGTGGGGACCAACAACCGTCGTGGGGACCAACAACCGTCGTGGGGGACCACAACCGTCGTGTGGACCCACAACCGTCGTGGGGGACCAACAACCGTCGTGGGGGACCAACAACCGTCGTGTGGACCAACAACCGTCGTGGGGGACCAACAACCGTCGTGGGGGACCACAACCGTCGTGGGGACCAACAACCGTCGTGGGGACCAACAACCGTCGTGGGGACCAACAACCGTCGTGGGGACCCACAACCGTCGTGGGGACCTACAACCGTCGTGGAGGACCAACAACCGTCGTGGGGACCCACAACCGTCGTGGGGACCTACAACCGTCGTGGAGGACCAACAACCGTCGTGGGGACCCACAACCGTCGTGGGGACCCACAACCGTCGTGGGGACCTACAACCGTCGTGGAGGACCAACAACCGTCGTGGGGACCCACAACCGTCGTGGAGGACCAACAACCGTCGTGGAGGACCCACAACCGTCGTGGGGACCCACAACCGTCGTGGAGGACCAACAACCGTCGTGTGGACCCACAACCGTCGTGGGACCCACAACCGTCGTGGAGGACCCACAACCGTCGTGGGGACCCACAACCGTCGTGGGGACCAACAACCGTCGTGGGGACCAACAACCGTCGTGTGGACCCACAACCGTCGTGGGGACCAACAACCGTCGTGGGGACCCACAACCGTCGTGTGGACCAACAACCGTCGTGGGGACCAACAACCGTCGTGGGGGACCACAACCGTCGTGGGGGACCAACAACCGTCGTGTGGACCAACAACCGTCGTGGGGACCCACAACCGTCGTGGAGGACCAACAACCGTCGTGGGGACCCACAACCGTCGTGGGGACCAACAACCGTCGTGGGGACCAACAACCGTCGTGGGGACCCACAACCGTCGTGGGGACCCACAACCGTCGTGGGGACCAACAACCGTCGTGGGGGACCAACAACCGTCGTGGGGACCCACAACCGTCGTGGGGACCAACAACCGTCGTGGGGACCCACAACCGTCGTGTGGACCCACAACCGTCGTGGGGACCTACAACCGTCGTGGGGACCCACAACCGTCGTGGGGACCCACAACCGTCGTGGGGACCCACAACCGTCACCAACAACCGTCGTGGGGACCCACAACCGTCGTGGGGACCCACAACCGTCGTGGGGGACCCACAACCGTCGTGGGGACCCACAACCGTCGTGGTGGACCCACAACCGTCGTGGGGACCCACAACCGTCGTGGGGACCCACAACCGTCGTGTGGGCCCACAACCGTCGTGGGGGCCCACAACCGTCGTGGGGACCCACAACCGTCGTGGGACCAACAACCGTCGGGGGACCCACAACCGTCGTGGGGGACCCACAACCGTCGTGTGGACCCACAACCGTCGTGGGGGCCCACAACCGTCGTGGGGACCCACAACCGTCGTGGGGACCCACAACCGTCGTGGGGACCCACAACCGTCGTGGGGACCCACAACCGTCGTGGGGACCCACAACCGTCGTGGGGACCCACAACCGTCGTGTGGACCCACAACCGTCGTGGGGACCCACAACCGTCGTGTGGACCCACAACCGTCGTGTGGACCCACAACCGTCGTGGGGACCCACAACCGTCGTGGGGACCCACAACCGTCGTGGGGACCCACAACCGTCGTGGGGACCCACAACCGTCGTGGGGACCCACAACCGTCGTGGGGACCCACAACCGTCGTGGGGACCCACAACCGTCGTGGGGACCCACAACCGTCGTGGACCCACAACCGTCGGGGACCCACAACCGTCGTGGGGGACCCACAACCATCGTGGGGGCCCACAACCGTCGTGGGGGGCCAACAACCATCGTGGGGGCCCACAACCATCGTGGGGGCCCACAACCGTCGTGTGGACCCACAACCGTCGTGTGGACCCACAACCGTCGTGTGGACCCACAACCGTCGTGTGGACCCACAACCGTCGTGTGGACCCACAACCGTCGTGGGGACCCACAACCGTCGTGGGGACCCACAACCGTCGTGTGGACCCACAACCGTCGTGTGGACCCACAACCGTCGTGGGGACCCACAACCGTCGTGGGGACCCACAACCGTCGTGGGGACCCACAACCGTCGTGTGGACCCACAACCGTCGTGTGGACCCACAACCGTCGTGTGGACCCACAACCGTCGTGGGGACCCACAACCGTCGTGTGGACCCACAACCGTCGTGTGGACCCACAACCGTCGTGGGGGACCACAACCGTCGTGTGGACCCACAACCGTCGTGTGGACCCACAACCGTCGTGTGGACCCACAACCGTCGTGTGGACCCACAACCGTCGTGGGACCCACAACCGTCGTGGGGACCCACAACCGTCGTGTGGGGACCCACAACCGTCGTGTGGACCCACAACCGTCGTGTGGACCCACAACCGTCGTGGGGACCCACAACCGTCGTGTGGACCCACAACCGTCGTGGGGACCCACAACCGTCGTGGGGACCCACAACCGTCGTGTGGACCCACAACCGTCGTGGGGACCCACAACCGTCGTGTGGACCCACAACCGTCGTGGGGACCCACAACCGTCGTGTGGACCCACAACCGTCGTGGGGACCCACAACCGTCGTGTGGACCCACAACCGTCGTGTGGACCCACAACCGTCGTGTGGACCCACAACCGTCGTGGGGACCCACAACCGTCGTGTGGACCCACAACCGTCGTGGGGACCCACAACCGTCGTGTGGACCCACAACCATCGTGTGGACCCACAACCGTCGTGTGGACCCACAACCGTCGTGGGGACCCACAACCGTCGTGTGGACCCACAACCGTCTTGTGGACCCACAACCGTCGTGGGGACCCACAACCGTCGTGTGGACCCACAACCGTCGTGTGGACCCACAACCGTCGTGTGGACCCACAACCGTCGTGGGGACCCACAACCGTCGTGTGGACCCACAACCGTCGTGTGGACCCACAACCGTCGTGTGGACCCACAACCGTCGTGTGGACCCACAACCGTCGTGTGGACCCACAACCGTCGTGGGGACCCACAACCGTCGTGCCCACAACCGTCGGACCCACAACCGTCGTGGGGACCCACAACCGTCGTGTGGACCCACAACCGTCGTGGGGACCCACAACCGTCGTGTGGACCCACAACCGTCGTGTGGACCCACAACCGTCGTGTGGACCCACAACCGTCGTGGGGACCCACAACCGTCGTGGGGACCCACAACCGTCGTGTGGACCCACAACCGTCGTGGGGACCCACAACCGTCGTGGGGACCCACAACCGTCGTGTGGACCCACAACCGTCGTGGGGACCCACAACCGTCGTGGGGACCCACAACCGTCGTGGGGACCCACAACCGTCGTGGGGTCCCACAACCGTCGTGTGGACCCACAACCGTCGTGGGGACCCACAACCGTCGTGGGGATCCACAACCGTCGTGGGGACCCACAACCGTCGTGGGGGCCCACAACCGTCGTGGGGACCCACAACCGTCGTGGGGACCCACAACCGTCGTGGGGACCCACAACCGTCGTGGGGACCCACAACCGTCGTGGGGACCCACAACCGTCGTGGGGACCCACAACCGTCGTGGGGACCCACAACCGTCGTGGGGACCCACAACCGTCGTGGGGACCCACAACCGTCGTGGGGACCCACAACCGTCGTGGGGACCCACAACCGTCGTGGGGACCCACAACCGTCGTGGGGACCCACAACCGTCGTGGGGACCCACAACCGTCGTGGGGGCCCACAACCGTCGTGGGGACCCACAACCGTCGTGGGGACCCACAACCGTCGTGGGGGCCCACAACCGTCGTGGGGTCCCACAACCGTCGTGGGGGCCCACAACCGTCGTGGGGACCCACAACCGTCGTGGGGGCCCACAACCGTCGTGGGGACCCACAACCGTCGTGGGGGCCCACAACCGTCGTGGGGACCCACAACCGTCGTGGGGACCCACAACCGTCGTGGGGACCCACAACCGTCGTGGGGACCCACAACCGTCGTGGGGACCCACAACCGTCGTGGGGGGCCCACAACCGTCGTGGGGACCCACAACCGTCGTGGGGACCCACAACCGTCGTGGGGACCCACAACCCGTGTGGACCCACAACCGTCGTGGGGTCCCACAACCGTCGTGGGGACCCACAACCGTCGTGGGGACCCACAACCGTCGTGGGGACCCACAACCGTCGTGGGGACCCACAACCGTCGTGGGGACCCACAACCGTCGTGGGGACCCACAACCGTCGTGGGGACCCACAACCGTCGTGGGGACCCACAACCGTCGTGTGGACCCACAACCGTCGTGGGGGCCCACAACCGTCGTGGGGGCCCACAACCGTCGTGGGGGCCCACAACCGTCGTGGTGGACCCACAACCGTCGTGGGGACCCACAACCGTCGTGGGGACCCACAACCGTCGTGGGGACCCACAACCGTCGTGGGGACCCACAACCGTCGTGGGGACCCACAACCGTCGTCGGGGACCCACAACCGTCGTGGGGGACCACAACCGTCGTGGGGACCCACAACCGTCATGTGGACCCACAACCGTCGTGTGGACCCACAACCGTCGTGTGGACCCACAACCGTCGTGGGGGCCCACAACCGTCGTGGGGGACCCACAACCGTCGTGTGGACCCACAACCGTCGTGGGGACCCACAACCGTCGTGGGGACCCACAACCGTCGTGTGGACCCACAACCGTCGTGTGGACCCACAACCGTCGTGGGGACCCACAACCGTCGTGTGGACCCACAACCGTCGTGGGGACCCACAACCGTCGTGTGGACCCACAACCGTCGTGGGGACCCACAACCGTCGTGGGGACCCACAACCGTCGTGTGGACCCACAACCGTCGTGGGGGCCCACAACCGTCGTGTGGACCCACAACCGTCGTGTGGACCCACAACCGTCGTGGGGACCCACAACCGTCGTGGGGGACCCACAACCGTCGTGGGGACCCACAACCGTCGTGGGGACCCACAACCGTCGTGGGGACCCACAACCGTCGTGGGGACCCACAACCGTCGTGGGGACCCACAACCGTCGTGGGGACCCACAACCGTCGTGGGGGACCCACAACCGTCGTGGGGACCCACAACCGTCGTGTGGACCCACAACCGTCGTGGGGACCCACAACCGTCGTGGGGACCCACAACCGTCGTGTGGACCCACAACCGTCGTGGGGGACCCACAACCGTCGTGGGGACCCACAACCGTCGTGGGGACCCACAACCGTCGTGTGGACCCACAACCGTCGTGGGGACCCACAACCGTCGTGGGGACCCACAACCGTCGTGGGGACCCACAACCGTCGTGGGGGACCCACAACCGTCGTGGGGACCCACAACCGTCGTGTGGACCCACAACCGTCGTGGGGACCCACAACCGTCGTGGGGACCCACAACCGTCGTGGGGACCCACAACCGTCGTGGGGACCCACAACCGTCGTGGGGACCCACAACCGTCGTGGGGACCCACAACCGTCGTGGGGACCCACAACCGTCGTGGGGACCCACAACCGTCGTGTGGACCCACAACCGTCGTGAGGACCCACAACCGTCGTGTGGACCCACAACCGTCGTGGGGACCCACAACCGTCGTGGGGGACCCACAACCGTCGTGGGGACCCACAACCGTCGTGGGGACCCACAACCGTCGTGTGGACCCACAACCGTCGTGGGGACCCACAACCGTCGTGTGGACCCACAACCGTCGTGGGGACCCACAACCGTCGTGGGGACCCACAACCGTCGTGGGGCCCACAACCGTCGTGGGGACCCACAACCGTCGTGGGGACCCACAACCGTCGTGAGGACCCACAACCGTCGTGTGGACCCACAACCGTCGTGGGGGGCCCACAACCGTCCAACAACCGTCGTGGGGACCCACAACCGTCGTGGGGGCCCACAACCGTCGTGGGGACCCACAACCGTCGTGGGGACCCACAACCGTCGTGGGGGGTCCCACAACCGTCGTGGGGACCCACAACCGTCGTGGGGACCCACAACCGTCGTGGGGACCCACAACCGTCGTGGGGGGCCCACAACCGTCGTGGGGGACCCACAACCGTCGTGGTGGGCCCACAACCGTCGTGGGGACCCACAACCGTCGTGGGGACCCACAACCGTCGTGGGGACCCACAACCGTCGTGTGGACCCACAACCGTCGTGGGGACCCACAACCGTCGTGGGGACCCACAACCGTCGTGGGGGGCCCACAACCGTCGTGGGGACCCACAACCGTCGTGGGGACCCACAACCGTCGTGGGGACCCACAACCGTCGTGGGGACCCACAACCGTCGTGGGGACCCACAACCGTCGTGGGGACCCACAACCGTCGTGGGGACCCACAACCGTCGTGGGGACCCACAACCGTCGTGGGGACCCACAACCGTCGTGGGGACCCACAACCGTCGTGGGGACCCACAACCGTCGTGGGGACCCACAACCGTCGTGGGGGACCCACAACCGTCGTGGGGACCCACAACCGTCGTGTGGACCCACAACCGTCGTGGGGGCCCACAACCGTCGTGGGGACCCACAACCGTCGTGTGGACCCACAACCGTCGTGGGGACCCACAACCGTCGTGGGGACCCACAACCGTCGTGGGGACCAACAACCGTCGTGGGGACCCACAACCGTCCTGTGGACCCACAACCGTCGTGGGGACCCACAACCGTCGTGGGGACCCACAACCGTCGTGGGGACCCACAACCGTCGTGGGGACCCACAACCGTCGTGGGGACCCACAACCGTCGTGGGGACCCACAACCGTCGTGTGGACCCACAACCGTCGTGGGGACCCACAACCGTCGTGGGGACCAACAACCGTCGTGTGGACCCACAACCGTCGTGGGGACCCACAACCGTCGTGGGGGACCACAACCGTCGTGGGGACCCACAACCGTCGTGGGGACCCACAACCGTCGTGGGGACCCACAACCGTCGTGGGGACCCACAACCGTCGTGGGGACCCACAACCGTCGTGGGGACCCACAACCGGCGTGGGGACCCACAACCGTCGTGGGGACCCACAACCGTCGTGTGGACCCACAACCGTCGTGGGGACCCACAACCGTCGTGGGGACCCACAACCGTCGTGTGGACCCACAACCGTCGTGGGGACCCACAACCGTCGTGTGGACCCACAACCGTCGTGGGGACCCACAACCGTCGTGTGGACCCACAACCGTCGTGGGGACCCACAACCGTCGTGGGGACCCACAACCGTCGTGGGGACCCACAACCGTCGTGTGGGGCCCACAACCGTCGTGTGGACCCACAACCGTCGTGGGACCCACAACCGTCGTGGGGACCCACAACCGTCGTGGGGACCCACAACCGTCGTGGGGACCCACAACCGTCGTGGGGACCCACAACCGTCGTGGGGCCCCACAACCGACGTGTGGACCCACAACCGTCGTGCGGCCCCACAACCGTCGTGGGGTCCCACAACCGTCGTGTGGACCCACAACCGTCGTGTGGACCCACAACCGTCGTGGGGGCCCACAACCGTCGTGGGGACCCACAACCGTCGTGGGGACCCACAACCGTCGTGGGGACCCACAACCGTCGTGGGGACCCACAACCGTCGTGGGGGACCCACAACCGTCGTGGGGGGCCCACAACCGTCGTGGGGACCCACAACCGTCGTGGGGGGCCCACAACCGTCGTGGACCCACAACCGTCGTGGGGGCCCACAACCGTCGTGGGGACCCACAACCGTCGTGGGGACCCACAACCGTCGTGGGGGCCCACAACCGTCGTGGGGACCCACAACCGTCGTGGGGACCCACAACCGTCGTGGGGGGCCCACAACCGTCGTGTGGCCCACAACCGTCGTGGGACCCACAACCGTCGTGGGGGCCCACAACCGTCGTGGGGGCCCACAACCGTCGTGGGGGCCCACAACCGTCGTGGGGGGCCCACAACCGTCGTGGGGGCCCACAACCGTCGTGGGGGCCCACAACCGTCGTGGGGGGCCCACAACCGTCGTGGGGGCCCACAACCGTCGTGGGGGGCCCACAACCGTCGTGGACCCACAACCGTCGGGGACCCACAACCGTCGTGGGGACCCACAACCGTCGTGGGGACCCACAACCGTCGTGGGGACCCACAACCGTCGTGGGGACCCACAACCGTCGTGGGGACCCACAACCGTCGTGGGGGCCCACAACCGTCGTGGGGACCCACAACCGTCGTGGGGGCCCACAACCGTCGTGGGGGGCCCACAACCGTCGTGGGGGCCCACAACCGTCGTGGGGACCCACAACCGTCGTGGGGACCCACAACCGGACCCACAACCGTCGTGGGGGCCCACAACCGTCGTGGGGGCCCACAACCGTCGTGGGGACCCACAACCGTCGTGGGGACCCACAACCGTCGTGGGGACCCACAACCGTCGTGGGGGACCCACAACCGTCGTGGGGGACCCACAACCGTCGTGGGGACCCACAACCGTCGTGGGGGCCCACAACCGTCGTGGGGACCCACAACCGTCGTGGGGACCCACAACCGTCGTGGGGACCACAACACAACCGTCGTGGGGGCCCACAACCGTCGTGGGGACCCACAACCGTCGTGGGGGCCCACAACCGTCGTGGGGGGCCCACAACCGTCGTGGGGACCCACAACCGTCGTGGGGGCCCACAACCGTCGTGGGGACCCACAACCGTCGTGGGGGCCCACAACCGTCGTGGGGACCCACAACCGTCGTGGGGGCCCACAACCGTCGTGGGGACCCACAACCGTCGTGGGGACCCACAACCGTCGTGGGGACCCACAACCGTCGTGGGGGCCCACAACCGTCGTGGGACCCACAACCGTCGTGGGGGCCCACAACCGTCGTGGGGACCCACAACCGTCGTGGGGACCCACAACCGTCGTGGGGGCCCACAACCGTCGTGGGGGCCCACAACCGTCGTGTGGACCCACAACCGTCGTGGGGACCCACAACCGTCGTGGGGACCCACAACCGTCGTGGCCCACAACCGTCGTGGGGACCCACAACCGTCGTGGGGACCCACAACCGTCGTGGGGGCCCACAACCGTCGTGGGGACCCACAACCGTCGTGGGGACCCACAACCGTCGTGGGGACCCACAACCGTCGTGGGGACCCACAACCGTCGTGGGGACCCACAACCGTCGTGGGGACCCACAACCGTCGTGGGGACCCACAACCGTCGTGTGGACCCACAACCGTCGTGGGGGCCCACAACCGTCGTGGGGACCCACAACCGTCGTGGGGACCCACAACCGTCGTGGGGGCCCACAACCGTCGTGGGGACCCACAACCGTCGTGGGGACCCACAACCGTCGTGGGGACCCACAACCGTCGTGGGGACCCACAACCGTCGTGGGGACCCACAACCGTCGTGGGGGCCCACAACCGTCGTGGGGCCCACAACCGTCGTGGGGGACCCACAACCGTCGTGGGGACCCACAACCGTCGTGGGGACCCACAACCGTCGTGGGGACCCACAACCGTCGTGGGGACCCACAACCGTCGTGTGGACCCACAACCGTCGTGGGGACCCACAACCGTCGTGTGGACCCACAACCGTCGTGTGGACCCACAACCGTCGTGGGGACCCACAACCGTCGTGTGGACCCACAACCGTCGTGGGGGACCCACAACCGTCGTGTGGACCCACAACCGTCGTGTGGACCCACAACCGTCGTGTGGACCCACAACCGTCGTGGGGACCCACAACCGTCGTGGGACCCACAACCGTCGTGTGGACCCCACAACCGTCGTGGGGACCCACAACCGTCGTGTGGACCCACAACCGTCGTGGGGGACCCACAACCGTCGTGTGGACCCACAACCGTCGTGGGGGACCCACAACCGTCGTGTGGACCCACAACCGTCGTGTGGACCCACAACCGTCGTGGGGACCCACAACCGTCGTGTGGACCCACAACCGTCGTGTGGACCCACAACCGTCGTGGACCCACAACCGTCGTGTGGACCCACAACCGTCGTGTGGACCCACAACCGTCGTGTGGACCCACAACCGTCGTGTGGACCCACAACCGTCGTGTGGACCCACAACCGTCGTGTGGACCCACAACCGTCGTGTGGACCCACAACCGTCGTGTGGACCCACAACCGTCGTGTGGACCCACAACCGTCGTGTGGACCCACAACCGTCGTGTGGACCCACAACCGTCGTGGGGACCCACAACCGTCGTGTGGACCCACAACCGTCGTGTGGACCCACAACCGTCGTGTGGACCCACAACCGTCGTGTGGACCCACAACCGTCGTGTGGACCCACAACCGTCGTGTGGACCCACAACCGTCGTGTGGACCCACAACCGTCGTGGGGACCCACAACCGTCGTGTGGACCCACAACCGTCGTGTGGACCCACAACCGTCGTGTGGACCCACAACCGTCGTGTGGACCCACAACCGTCGTGTGGACCCACAACCGTCGTGTGGACCCACAACCGTCGTGTGGACCCACAACCGTCGTGGGGACCCACAACCGTCGTGTGGACCCACAACCGTCGTGTGGGACCACAACCGTCGTGTGGACCCACAACCGTCGTGTGGACCCACAACCGTCGTGGGGGACCACAACCGTCGTGTGGACCAACAACCGTCGTGGGGACCCACAACCGTCGTGGGGACCCACAACCGTCGTGGGGACCCACAACCGTCGTGGGGACCCACAACCGTCGTGGACCCACAACCGTCGTGGGGACCCACAACCGTCGTGTGGACCCACAACCGTCGTGGGGACCCACAACCGTCGTGTGGACCCACAACCGTCGTGGGGACCCACAACCGTCGTGTGGACCCACAACCGTCGTGTGGACCCACAACCGTCGTGTGGACCCACAACCGTCGTGGGGACCCACAACCGTCGTGGGGACCCACAACCGTCGTGTGGACCCACAACCGTCGTGTGGACCCACAACCGTCGTGGGGACCCACAACCGTCGTCTGGACCCACAACCGTCGTGGGGGCCCACAACCGTCGTGGGGACCCACAACCGTCGTGGGGGACCACAACCGTCGTGGGGACCCACAACCGTCGTGGGGACCCACAACCGTCGTGGGGACCCACAACCGTCGTGTGGACCCACAACCGTCGTGTGGACCCACAACCGTCGTGGGGACCCACAACCGTCGTGGGTGGACCCACAACCGTCGTGGGGACCCACAACCGTCGTGGGGACCCACAACCGTCGTGTGGACCCACAACCGTCGTGGGGACCCACAACCGTCGTGTGGACCCACAACCGTCGTGTGGACCCACAACCGTCGTGTGGACCCACAACCGTCGTGGGGACCCACAACCGTCGTGTGGACCCACAACCGTCGACCCACAACCGTCGTGTGGACCCACAACCGTCGTGTGGACCCACAACCGTCGTGTGGACCCACAACCGTCGTGAGGACCCACAACCGTCGTGGGGACCCACAACCGTCGTGTGGACCCACAACCGTCGTGTGGACCCACAACCGTCGTGTGGACCCACAACCGTCGTGGGGACCCACAACCGTCGTGTGGACCCACAACCGTCGTGTGGACCCACAACCGTCGTGGGGACCCACAACCGTCGTGAGGACCCACAACCGTCGTGTGGACCCACAACCGTCGTGTGGACCCACAACCGTCGTGTGGACCCACAACCGTCGTGGGGACCCACAACCGTCGTGTGGACCCACAACCGTCGTCGTGTGGACCCACAACCGTCGTGGGGACCCACAACCGTCGTGTGGACCCACAACCGTCGTGGGGACCCACAACCGTCGTGTGGACCCACAACCGTCGTGTGGACCCACAACCGTCGTGTGGACCCACAACCGTCGTGTGGACCCACAACCGTCGTGTGGACCCACAACCGTCGTGTGGACCCACAACCGTCGTGTGGACCCACAACCGTCGTGAGGACCCACAACCGTCGTGAGGACCCACAACCGTCGTGGGGACCCACAACCGTCGTGGGGACCCACAACCGTCGTGTGGACCCACAACCGTCGTGTGGACCCACAACCGTCGTGTGGACCCACAACCGTCGTGTGGACCCACAACCGTCGTGAGGACCCACAACCGTCGTGGGGACCACAACCGTCGTGTGGACCCACAACCGTCGTGTGGACCCACAACCGTCGTGGGGACCCACAACCGTCGTGTGGACCCACAACCGTCGTGTGGACCCACAACCGTCGTGGGGACCCACAACCGTCGTGGGGACCCACAACCGTCGTGGGGGACCCACAACCGTCGTGGGGACCCACAACCGTCGTGGGGACCCACAACCGTCGTGGGGGACCACAACCGTCGTGTGGACCCACAACCGTCGTGTGGACCCACAACCGTCGTGTGGACCCACAACCGTCGTGGGGACCCACAACCGTCGTGGGGACCCACAACCGTCGTGGGGACCCACAACCGTCGTGTGGACCCACAACCGTCGTGGGGACCCACAACCGTCGTGGAGGACCCACAACCGTCGTGTGGACCCACAACCGTCGTGTGGACCCACAACCGTCGTGTGGACCCACAACCGTCGTGGGGACCCACAACCGTCGTGTGGACCCACAACCGTCGTGTGGACCCACAACCGTCGTGGGGACCCACAACCGTCGTGTGGACCCACAACCGTCGTGGGGACCCACAACCGTCGTGTGGACCCACAACCGTCGTGGGGCCCACAACCGTCGTGGGGACCGTCCCACAACCGTCGTGTGGACCCACAACCGTCGTGGGGACCCACAACCGTCGTGTGGACCCACAACCGTCGTGTGGACCCACAACCGTCGTGTGGACCCACAACCGTCGTGGGGACCCACAACCGTCGTGGGGGACCCACAACCGTCGTGTGGACCCACAACCGTCGTGGGGACCCACAACCGTCGTGGGGACCCACAACCGTCGTGGGGACCCACAACCGTCGTGTGGACCCACAACCGTCGTGGGGACCCACAACCGTCGTGGTGGGCCCACAACCGTCGTGTGGACCCACAACCGTCGTGGGGACCCACAACCGTCGTGGGGACCCACAACCGTCGTGGGGACCCACAACCGTCGTGGGGACCCACAACCGTCGTGTGGGACCCACAACCGTCGTGTGGGGACCCACAACCGTCGTGGGGACCCACAACCGTCGTGGGGACCCACAACCGTCGTGGGGACCCACAACCGTCGTGGGGGCCCACAACCGTCGTGGGGACCCACAACCGTCGTGGGTGGACCCACAACCGTCGTGGGGACCCACAACCGTCGTGGGGGACCCACAACCGTCGTGGGGACCCACAACCGTCGTGGGGACCCACAACCGTCGTGGGGACCCACAACCGTCGTGGGGACCCACAACCGTCGTGGGACCCACAACCGTCGTGGGGACCCACAACCGTCGTGTGGACCCACAACCGTCGTGGGGACCCACAACCGTCGTGGGGGCCCACAACCGTCGTGGGGACCCACAACCGTCGTGGGGACCCACAACCGTCGTGTGGACCCACAACCGTCGTGGGGACCCACAACCGTCGTGGGGACCCACAACCGTCGTGGGGACCCACAACCGTCGTCGTGGGACCCACAACCGTCGTGGGGGTCCCACAACCGTCGTGGGGACCCACAACCGTCGTGTGGACCCACAACCGTCGTGGGGACCCACAACCGTCGTGTGGACCCACAACCGTCGTGGGGACCCACAACCCGTCGTGTGGGACCCACAACCGTCGTGTGGACCCACAACCGTCGTGGGACCCACAACCGTCGTGTGGACCCACAACCGTCGTGTGGACCCACAACCGTCGTGGGGACCCACAACCGTCGTGGGGACCCACAACCGTCGTGGGGACCCACAACCGTCGTGTGGACCCACAACCGTCGTGTGGACCCACAACCGTCGTGGGGACCCACAACCGTCGTGTGGACCCACAACCGTCGTGAGGACCCACAACCGTCGTGGGGACCCACAACCGTCGTGTGGACCCACAACCGTCGTGGGGACCCACAACCGTCGTGGGGACCCACAACCGTCGTGGGGACCCACAACCGTCGTGGGGACCGTCCCACAACCGTCGTGGGGACCCACAACCGTCGTGTGGACCCACAACCGTCGTGTGGACCCACAACCGTCGTGTGGACCCACAACCGTCGTGTGGACCCACAACCGTCGTGTGGACCCACAACCGTCGTGGGGACCCACAACCGTCGTGGGGACCCACAACCGTCGTGGGGACCCACAACCGTCGTGGGGACCCACAACCGTCGTGGGACCGTCCCACAACCGTCGTGTGGACCCACAACCGTCGTGGGGACCCACAACCGTCGTGGGGACCCACAACCGTCGTGTGGACCCACAACCGTCGTGTGGACCCACAACCGTCGTGTGGACCCACAACCGTCGTGTGGACCCACAACCGTCGTGGGGACCCACAACCGTCGTGGGGACCCACAACCGTCGTGTGGACCAACAACCGTCGTGTGGACCAACAACCGTCGTGGGGACCCACAACCGTCGTGGGGGACCCCAACCGTCGGGGGGACCAACAACCGTTGTGAGGACCCACAACCGTCGTGTGGACCCACAACCGTCGTGTGGACCCACAACCGTCGTGGGGACCCACAACCGTCGTGGGGACCCACAACCGTCGTGGGGACCAACAACCGTCGTGTGGACCCACAACCGTCGTGTGGACCCACAACCGTCGTGTGGACCAACAACCGTCGTGTGGACCCACAACCGTCGTGGGGACCCACAACCGTCGTGTGGACCCACAACCGTCGTGTGAGGACCCACAACCGTCGTGTGGACCCACAACCGTCGTGAGGACCCACAACCGTCGTGGGGACCCACAACCGTCGTGTGGACCCACAACCGTCGTGTGGACCCACAACCGTCGTGTGGGGACCCACAACCGTCGTGGACCCACAACCGTCGTGGGGACCCACAACCGTCGTGTGGACCCACAACCGTCGTGGGGACCCACAACCGTCGTGTGGACCCACAACCGTCGTGGGGACCCACAACCGTCGTGTGGACCCACAACCGTCGTGGGGACCCACAACCGTCGTGGGGACCCACAACCGTCGTGGGGACCGTCGTGGGGCCCACAACCGTCGTGTGGACCCACAACCGTCGTGGGGACCCACAACCGTCGTGTGGACCCACAACCGTCGTGTGGACCCACAACCGTCGTGTGGACCCACAACCGTCGTGTGGACCCCACAACCGTCGTGTGGACCCACAACCGTCGTGTGGACCCACAACCGTCGTGTGGACCCACAACCGTCGTGTGGACCCACAACCGTCGTGTGGACCCACAACCGTCGTGTGGACCCACAACCGTCGTGTGGACCCACAACCGTCGTGTGGACCCACAACCGTCGTGTGGACCCACAACCGTCGTGGGGACCCACAACCGTCGTGGGGACCCACAACCGTCGTGTGGACCCACAACCGTCGTGGGGACCCACAACCGTCGTGTGGACCCACAACCGTCGTGGGGACCCACAACCGTCGTGTGGACCCACAACCGTCGTGTGGACCCACAACCGTCGTGTGGACCCACAACCGTCGTGTGGACCCACAACCGTCGTGTGGACCCACAACCGTCGTGTGGACCCACAACCGTCGTGTGGACCCACAACCGTCGTGTGGACCCACAACCGTCGTGTGGACCCACAACCGTCGTGTGGACCCACAACCGTCGTGTGGACCCACAACCGTCGTGTGGACCCACAACCGTCGTGTGGACCCACAACCGTCGTGTGGACCCACAACCGTCGTGTGGACCCACAACCGTCGTGTGGACCCACAACCGTCGTGTGGACCCACAACCGTCGTGTGGACCCACAACCGTCGTGTGGACCCACAACCGTCGTGTGGACCCACAACCGTCGTGTGGACCCACAACCGTCGTGTGGACCCACAACCGTCGTGTGGACCCACAACCGTCGTGGGGACCCACAACCGTCGTGTGGACCCACAACCGTCGTGTGGACCCACAACCGTCGTGTGGACCCACAACCGTCGTGTGGACCCACAACCGTCGTGGGGACCCACAACCGTCGTGTGGACCCACAACCGTCGTGTGGACCCACAACCGTCGTGTGGACCCACAACCGTCGTGTGGACCCACAACCGTCGTGTGGACCCACAACCGTCGTGTGGACCCACAACCGTCGTGTGGACCCACAACCGTCGTGTGGACCCACAACCGTCGTGTGGACCCACAACCGTCGTGGGGACCCACAACCGTCGTGGGGACCCACAACCGTCGTGTGGGACCCACAACCGTCGTGGGACCCACAACCGTCGTGTGGACCCACAACCGTCGTGTGGACCCACAACCGTCGTGGGGACCCACAACCGTCGTGTGGGACCACAACCGTCGTGTGGACCCACAACCGTCGTGTGGACCCACAACCGTCGTGTGGGACCCACAACCGTCGTGTGGACCCACAACCGTCGTGGGGGACCAACAACCGTCGTGTGGACCCACAACCGTCGTGTGGACCAACAACCGTCGTGGGGACCCACAACCGTCGTGGGGACCCACAACCGTCGTGGGGACCCACAACCGTCGTGTGGACCCACAACCGTCGTGTGGACCCACAACCGTCGTGGGGACCCACAACCGTCGTGGGGACCCACAACCGTCGTGGGGGACCACAACCGTCGTGGGGACCACAACCGTCGTGGGGACCCACAACCGTCGTGGGGACCCACAACCGTCGTCGTGGGACCCACAACCGTCGTGTGGACCCACAACCGTCGTGGGGGACCACAACCGCCCACAACCGTCGTGTGGACCAACAACCGTCGTGTGGGGACCACAACCGTCGTGGGGGACCACAACCGTCGTGGGGAACCACAACCGTCGTGGGGGACCACAACCGTCGTGGGGACCACAACCGTCGTGTGGACCCACAACCGTCGTGGGGACCCACAACCGTCGTGTGGACCCACAACCGTCGTGTGGACCCACAACCGTCGTGGGGGACCACAACCGTCGTGGGGACCAACAACCGTCGTGGGGGACCACAACCGTCGTGTGGACCAACAACCGTCGTGTGGACCCACAACCGTCGTGGGGACCCACAACCGTCGTGGGGACCAACAACCGTCGTGGGGACCCACAACCGTCGTGGGGGACCACAACCGTCGTGGGGGACCACAACCGTCGTGTGGACCCACAACCGTCGTGTGGACCCACAACCGTCGTGTGGACCCACAACCGTCGTGGGGGACCCACAACCGTCGTGTGGACCCACAACCGTCGTGTGGACCCACAACCGTCGTGGGGACCAACAACCGTCGTGGGGTCCCACAACCGTCGTGTGGACCCACAACCGTCGTGGGGACCCACAACCGTCGTGTGGACCAACAACCGTCGTGTGGACCCACAACCGTCGTGTGGACCAACAACCGTCGTGTGGACCCACAACCGTCGTGGGGACCCACAACCGTCGTGGGGACCAACAACCGTCGTGGGGACCCACAACCGTCATGGGGACCCACAACCGTCGTGACCACCACAGCCGTCGTGGGGACCCACAACCGTCCTGTGGACCTACAACCGTCGTGGAGGGCCAACAACCGTCGTGGGGACCCACAACCGTCGTGGGGACCCACAACCGTCGTGGGGACCCACAACCGTCGTGGAGGGCCAACAACCGTCGTGTGGACCTACAGCTAACGTGTGGACCCACAACCGTCGTGTGGACCCACAACCGTCGTGTGGACCCACAACCGTCGTGGGGACCCACAACCGTCGTGGGGACCCACAACCGTCGTAGGACCCACAACCGTCGTGGGGACCCACAACCGTCGTGGGGACCCACAACCGTCGTGGGGGCCCACAACCGTCGTGAGGGGACCCACAACCGTCGTGGGGACCCACAACCGTCGTGGGGACCCACAACCGTCGTGGGGACCCACAACCGTCGTGGGGCCCACAATCGTTGTGGGGTATTCATGAAGACGGCCAAAAGGTTCGCGCTACCAATCCAAACTAGGGATGAAACCAGCAGGAGAATCACAGGACCGAAGAATACATAGTACCTTCAAGTTATTGCAGGCTCGCCATACAGAGGCAACAGCCTGACACATACAACAGGTACTCACCTAGTTGTACTCACCTAGTTGTGTTTGCGGGGGTTGAGCTCTGGCTCTTTGGTCCCGCCTCTCAACCGTCAATCAACAAGTGTACAGATTCCTGAGCCTATCGGGCTCTGTCATATCTACACTTGAAACTGTGTATGGAGTCAGCCTCCACCACATCACCCCCTAATGCATTCCATTTGTCAACCACTCTGACACTAAAAAAGTTCTTTCTAATATCTCTGTGGCTCATTTGGGCACTCAGTTTCCACCTGGTCCCTTTGTGCGTGTTCCCCTTGTGTTAAATAGACTGTCTTTATCTACCCTATCAATCCCCTTCAGAATCTTGAATGTGGTGATCATGTCCCCCCTAACTCTTCTGTCTTCCAGCAAAGTGAGGTTTAATTCCCGTAGTCTCCCTCGTAGCTCATACCTCTCAGCTCGGGTACTAGTCTGGTGGCAAACCTTTGAACCTTTTCCAGTTTAGTCTTATCCTTAACTAGATATGGACTCCATGCTGGGGCTGCATACTCCAGGATTGGCCTGACATATGTGGTATACAAAGTTCTGAATGATTCTTTACACAAGTTTCTGAATGCCGTTCGTATGTTGGCCAGCCTGGCATATGCCGCTGATGTTATCCGCTTGATATGTGCTGCAGGAGAGAGGTCTGGCGTGATATCAACCCCCAAGTCTTTTTCCCTCTCTGACTCCTGAAGAATTTCCTCTCCCAGATGATACCTTGTATCTGGCCTCCTGCTCCCTACACCTATCTTCATTACATTACATTTGGTTGGGTTAAACTCTAACAACCATTTGTTCGACCATTCCTTCAGCTTGTCTAGGTCTTCTTGAAGCCTCAAACAGTCCTCTTCTGTTTTAATCCTTCTCATAATTTTAGCATCGTCCGCAAACATTGAGAGAAATGAATCGATACCCTCCGGGAGATCATTTACATATATCAGAAACAAGATAGGACCGAGTACAGAGCCCTGTGGGACTCCACTGGTGACTTCACGCCAATCGGAGGTCTCACCCCTCACCGTAACTCTCTGCTTCCTATTGCTTAGATACTCCCTTATCCACTGGAGCACCTTACCAGCTACACCTGCCTGTCTCTCCAGCTTATGTACCAGCCTCTTATGCGGTACTGTGTCAAAGGCTTTCCGACAATCCAAGAAAATGCAGTCCGCCCAGCCCTCTCTTTCTTGCTTAATCTGTGTCACCTGATCGTAGAATTCTATCAAGCCTGTAAGGCAAGATTTACCCTCCCTGAATCCATGTTGGCGATTTGTCACGAAGTCCCTTCTCTCCAGATGTGTTACCAGGTTTTTTCTCACGATCTTCTCCATCACCTTGCATGGTATACAAGTCAAGGACACTATCCTGTAGTTCAGTGCCTCTTGTCTGTCGCCCTTTTTGTATATTGGGACCACATTCGCCGTCTTCCATATTTCTGGTAGGTCTCCCGTCTCTAGTGACTTACTATACACTATGGAGAGTGGCAAGCAAAGTGCCTCTGCACACTCTTTCAGTACCCATGGTAAGATCCCATCTGGACCAACAGCCTTTCTAACATCCAGATCCAGCAGGTGTCTCTTGACCTCCTCTCTCGTAATTTCGAACTCCTCCAAGGCCGCCTGGTGTACCTCCCTTTCTCCTAGCACAGTGACCTCACCCTGTTCTATTGTGAAGACCTCCTGGAACCTCTTGTTGAGTTCCTCACACACCTCTCTGTCATTCTCTGTATACCTGTCCTCGCCTGTTCTAAGTTTCAATACCTGTTCTTTCACTGTTGTTTTCCTTCTGATGTGACTGTGGAGTAGCTTTGGTTCAGTCTTGGCTTTGTTTGCTATATCATTTTCAAAATTTTTCTCTGCTTCTCTTCTCACCCTGACGTACTCATTCCTGATTCTCTGGTATCTCTCTCTGCTTTCTGGTGTTCTGTTATTCCAGAAGTTCCTCCACGCCTTTTTGTTCAGTTTCTTCGCTTTGATACATGCCCTATTATACCATGGATTCTTCTGTTGCTTCTCGGATTTTTCCCTTTGGGCCGGGATGAACGTGTTTACTGCCTCCTGACACTTTTGGGTAACATAGTCCATCATACCCTGTACAGACTTGTCTCTGAGGTTTGTGTCCCAAGGTATTTCACTTAGGAAACTTCTCATCTGTTCATAATTCCCCTTTCGGTATGCCAGCCTTTTGATTCCTATTTCTTTTTTGGGGGAGATAAGTCCTAGCTCTACCAAGTACTCAAAGTTCAATACACTGTGGTCACTCATTCCCAAGGGCGCTTCCATCTTAACTTCCCTTATATCCCATTCATTTAGGGTAAATATCAAATCAAGCATTGCTGGTTCATCTTCTCCTCTCATTCTTGTTGGTTCTTTGGTGTGCTGGCTTAGAAAGTTTCTTGTTGCCACGTCCAGCAGCTTAGCTCTCCGTGTTTCTGGTCCTCCGTGCGGGTCTCTGTTCTTCCAATCTATCTTCCCATGGTTGAAGTCTCCCATAATTAGTAGTCCATATCCATTCCTGCTAGCAACAGAAGCTGCTCTTTCTATTATGTTAATGGTGGCCATGTTGTTTCTATCATATTCCTGTCTAGATCTTCTGTCATTTGGTGGTGGATTATATATGACTGCGACTATAATTTTTTTCCCTCCATTTGTTACAGTACCTGCTATGTAGTCACTGAAACCTTCACAGCCCTGAATATCCATCTCCTCAAAATCCCAGCCTTTTCTTACCAGCAGAGCTACACCACCCCCACCTCTTCCTTCCCTCTCTTTCCTCATAACATAATAGTCCTGTGGGAACACTGCATTTGTTATCGTTTTCGTGATCTTTGTTTCTGTGAGGGCTATTATGTCTGGGTTTTCCTCTAGTACCAGTTCTCCAAGCTCATTTGCTTTATTTGTAATTCCATCTATGTTAGTGTACATCGCTTTGAGGCTCACTTTCTTCTGTCCCTTCTCAAATCGCCTCCTTGGTGAGTGTTCTGCTGGTGGGGAGGCTGTTCCATGGTTGTGAGGACCTGTGAGGTGGATAACAGGGTCTCAGAGGATACTGGGATGAGGGGCGGGGGATCCAGTGAAGGGGGAGGGACAGGGAGGGTATGGGGTGAAAGGGGAGGGAGGACGGGAAGGAAAGGGGGGGAGGGAGGACTCGGGAGGAGGGGAGGGTAGAAGGGTGGGGATTGGGTGTGGGGGGAGGGAGATTTGGCTGAACATTTGAGTGGGGGCAGGGAGGGTTTGGGGTAGGGGGGTTTTCTATGCAGAGGAGGGAGGCGGGGACAGGTGGAGACGAGCCTCGTCCCATGTATCACTGCCAGGCTCTTTTGCGCCCCGGGACTTGAAGACTACTCTATGACTGATGACTCAAATAACGGCAAGACGACGCCATAATCTACTAGGAAGATTCATTAGAGTGAGAATATTATGAATCTTGGCTGAAATGCAGACACAGAATCCATAAAACAAGGAAGATGTGATTTTGTGTGAGAGGATCCAGGAAGGAGTGTCGCCGCGAGACAGTGCACTGGAGGCACTCAGGATATTTTTAATTGGCGCTGGTAGCTTGATGAATGGTATGGTTTAGCGGCTCATTAGCAGGCGATTGTTGTTCATGGAGCACAGTTTCCTGACAAGAGACTCATCAACGTTGCATCTTTTTCAGGACAGCAAGGGACGTGGAGAAAATGATTTTGCCAGAGCCTGGGTGGAAATATTTGTGCTGAAAGGAGTAAATAGGTGCGTGGTGGCAGAGTGCGCGTGGTGGCAGAGTGCGCGTGATGGCAGAGTGCGCGTGGTGGCAGAGTCCGCGTGGAGGCAGAGTGCGCATGGTGGCAGAGTGCACGTGGTGGCAGAGTGCCCGTGGTGGCAGAGTCCGCGTGGTGGCAGAGTGCGCGTGGTGGCAGAGTGCGCGTGAAGGCAGAGTGCGCATGGTGGCAGAGTGCGTGTGGAGGCAGAGTGCGCATGGTGGCAGAGTGCGCGTGGTGGCAGAGTGCGCGTGGTGGCAGAGTGCGCGTGGAGGCAGAGTGCGCATGGTGGCAGAGTGCGCGTGGAGGCAGAGTGCGCGTGGAGGCAGAGTGCGCATGGTGGCAGAGTGTGCGTGGTGGCAGAGTGCACGTGGAGGCAGAGTGCGCATGGTGGCAGAGTGCGCGTGGAGGCAGAGTGCGCATGGTGGCAGAGTGCGTGTGGCGGCAGAGTGCGCTTGGTGGCAGAGTGCGCGTGGTGGCAGAGTGCGCGTGGTAACAGAGTGCACGTGGTGGCAGAGTCCGCGTGGAGGCAGAGTGCGCATGGTGGCAGAGTGCACGTGGTGGCAGAGTGCCCGTGGTGGTAGAGTCCGCGTGGTGGCAGAGTGCACGTGGCGGCAGAATGTGCGTGGTGGCAGAGTGCGCGTGGTGGCAGAGTTCGCGTTATGGCAGAGTGCACGTGGTAGCTGGGAGCGCGTTATGGCAGAGCGAACATGGTGGCAGGGAGCGCGTGTTGGCAGAGTGTGCATGGTGGCAGAGTGCGCATGATAACAGAGTGCGCGTGGTGACAGAGTGCACGTGGTGGAAGAGAGTACGTGATGGCAGAGTGCGCATGATAACAGAGTGCGCGTGGTGGCAGAGTGCGCGTGGTGGCAGAGTGCGCGTGGTGGCAGAGTGCGCGTGGTGGCGAAGAGCGTGTAGTGGCAGAGTACGCGTGTTGGCAGAGTGCGCATGATAACAGAGTGCGCGTGGTGGCAGAGAGCGCGTGGTGGCAGAGTGCGCGTGATGGCAGAGAGCGCGTGGTGGCAGCGAGCACGTGGTGTCAGAGTGCGCATGGTGGCAGCGAGCACGTGGTGTCAGAGTGCGCGTGGTGGCAGCGAGCACGTGGTGGCAGAGTGCGCGTGGTGGCAGAGTGCGCGTGGTGGCAGAGTGCGCGTGGTGGCAGAGGGCGTGGTTGTAGAGAGCGTAGTGGTAGAGAGCGTAGTGGTAGAGTGCGTGGTGGTAGAGTGCGTGGTGGTAGAATGCGTAGTGGTAGAGTGCGTGGTGGTAGAGTGCGTGGTGGTAGAGAGCGTGGTTGTAGAGAGCGTAGTGGTAGAGAGCGTAGTGGTAGAGTGCGTGGTGGTAGAGAGCGTGGTTGTAGAGAGCGTGGTGGTAGAGTGCGTGGTGGTATAGTGTGGTGGTGGTAGAGTGTGTGGTGGTAGAGTGCGTGGTGGTATAGTGTGGTGGAGGTAAAGTGTGTGGTGGTAGAGTGCGTGGTGGTAGAGTGTGTGGTGGTAGAGTTCGTTAAGGTAGAGTTCGTGGTGGTAGAGTGCGTGGTTGCAGAGAGCGTGGTGGTAGAGTGCGTGGAGGTAGAGAGCGTGGTGGTAGAGTGCGTGGAGGTAGAGAGCGTGGTGGTAGAGTGCGTAGTAGTAGAGTGCGTGGTGGTATAGTGTGGTGGTGGTAGAGTGTGTGGTGGTAGAGTGCGTGGTGGTAGAGTGCGTGGTGGTAGAGTGCGTGGTGGTAGAGTGCGTGGTGGTAGAGAGCGTGGTAGTAGAGAGCGTTGTGGTAGAGAGCGTTGTGGTAGAGTGCGTGGTGGTAGAGAGCGTGGTTGTAGAGAGCGTGGTGGTAGAGAGCGTGGTGGTAGAGAGCGTGGTGGTAGAGAGCGTGGTGGTAGAGTGCGTGGTGGTAGAGTGCGTGGTGGTAGAGAGCGTGGTTGTAGAGAGCGTAGTGGTAGAGAGCGTAGTGGTAGAGTGCGTGGTGGTAGAGAGCGTGGTTGTAGAGAGCGAGGTGGTAGAGAGCGTAGTGGTAGAGAGCGTAGTGGTAGAGTGCGTGGTTGTAGAGAGCGCAGTAGTAGAGAGCGTAGTGGTAGAGTGTGTGGTGGTAGAGTGGGTGGTGGTAGAATGCGTGGTGGTAGAGTGCATGGTGGTAGAGAGTGTGGTGGTAGAGTGTGTGGTGGTAGAGTGCGTGGTGACAGTGTGTGTGGTGGTAGAGGGCGTGGTGGTAGAGTGTGGTTGTGGTAGAGTGTTGTTGGTGGTAGAGTCTGGTGGTGGTAGAGTGTGTTGTGGTAGAGTGTGTGGTGGTGGAGTGGGTGGTGGTAGAGTGCGTGGTGGTAGAGTGTGGTGGTGGTAGAGTGTGGTAGTGGTAGAGTGTGGTAGTGGTAGAGGGCGTTTTGGTAGAGGACGTGGTGGTAGAGTGCGTGGTCGTAGAGTGCATGGTGGTAGAGTGTGTGGTGGTAGAGTGTGTGGTGGTAGAGTGTGTGGTGGTAGAGTGTGATGGTAAAGTGTGTGGTGGTAGAGTGTGTGGTGGTAGAGGGCGTGGCTGTAGAGTGCGTTATGGTGGTAGAGTGCGTAGTGGTAGAGTGCGCGGTAGTAGAGTGCGTTGTGACAGTGTGTGTGTTGGTAGAGTGCGTGGTGGTAGAGGGCGTGGTGGTAGAGTTCGTGGTGACAGAGTTCGTGGTGACAGTGTGTGTGGTGACATAGGGCGTGGTGATAGAGTGCGTGATGACAGAGTTCGTGGTGACAGTGTGTGTGGTGACAGAGGGCGTGGTGATAGAGTGCGTGGTGATAGAGTGCGTGGTGACAGAGGGCGTGGTGACAGAGGGCGTGGTGGTAGAGTTCGTGGTGGTAGAGTGCGTGGTGACAGTGTGTGTGGTGGTAGAGTGTCGTGGTGGTAGAGTGTGGTAGTGGTAGAGTGCGTGGTGGTAGAGTGTGTGGTGGTAGAGGGCGTGATGGTAGAGTGCGTGGTGGTAGAGTGCGTGGTGGTAGAGAGCGTGGTGGTGGTAGAGGGCGTGGTGGTAGAGTGCGTGGCTGTAGAGTGTGTGGTGGTAAAGTGCGTGGTGGTAGAGAGCGTGATGGTGGTAGAGTGCTTGGTGGTAGAGTGCGTGGCAGTAGAGTGCTTGGTAGTGGTAGAGTGCGTGGTGGTAGAGTGCGTGGTGACAGAGGGCGTGGTGACAGTGTGTGTGGTGGTAGAGTGCGTGGTGACAGTGTGTGTGGTGGTAGAGGGCGTGGTGGTAGAGTGCGTGGTGGTAGAGTGCGTGATGGTAGAGTGCGTGGTGGTAGAGAACGTGGTGTAGAGAGCGTGGTGGTAGAGAGCGTGGTGGTAGAGTGCGTGGTGGTAGAGAGCGTGGTGGTGGTAGAGTGTGTGGTGGTTGTAGAGTGTGGTGGTGGTAGAGTGCGTGGAAGTAGAGTGTGTGGTGGTAGAGGGCGTGGTTGTAGAGTGTGGTGATAGAGGGCGTGGTGGTAGAGTGTGTGGTGATAGAGGGCGTGGTGGTATAGTGTGTGGTGGTAGAGGGCGTGGTGGTAGAGTCTGTGGTGGTAGAGTGCGTGGAGGTAGAGAGCGTGGTGGTAGAGTGCGTGGAGGTAGAGAGCGTGGTGGTAGAGTGCGTAGTAGTAGAGTGCGTGGTGGTATAGTGTGGTGGTGGTAGAGTGTGTGGTGGTAGAGTGCGTGGTGGTAGAGTGCGTGGTGGTAGAGTGCGTGGTGGTAGAGTGCGTGGTGGTAGAGAGCGTGGTTGTAGAGAGCGTAGTGGTAGAGAGCGTAGTGGTAGAGTGCGTGGTGGTAGAGAGCGTGGTTGTAGAGAGCGTGGTGGTAGAGTGCGTGGTGGTATAGTGAGGTGGTGGTAGAGTGTGTGGTGGTAGAGTGCGTGGTGGTATAGTGTGGTGGAGGTAAAGTGTGTGGTGGTAGAGTGCGTGGTGGTAGAGTGTTTGGTGGTAGAGTTCGTTAAGGTAGAGTTCGTGGTGGTAGAGTGCGTGGTTGCAGAGAGCGTGGTGGTAGAGTGCGTGGAGGTAGAGAGCGTGGTGGTAGAGTGCGTGGAGGTAGAGAGCGTGGTGGTAGAGTGCGTAGTAGTAGAGTGCGTGGTGGTATAGTGTGGTGGTGGTAGAGTGTGTGGTGGTAGAGTGCGTGGTGGTAGAGTGCGTGGTGGTAGAGTGCGTGGTGGTAGAGTGCGTGGTGGTAGAGAGCGTGGTTGTAGAGAGCGTAGTGGTAGAGAGCGTAGTGGTAGAGTGCGTGGTGGTAGAGAGCGTGGTTGTAGAGAGCGTGGTGGTAGAGAGCGTGGTGGTAGAGAGCGTGGTGGTAGAGAGCGTGGTGGTAGAGTGCGTGGTGGTAGAGTGCGTGGTCGTAGAGAGCGTGGTTGTAGAGAGCGTAGTGGTAGAGAGCGTAGTGGTAGAGTGCGTGGTGGTAGAGAGCGTGGTTGTAGAGAGCGTGGTGGTAGAGAGCGTAGTGGTAGAGAGCGTAGTGGTAGAGTGCGTGGTTGTAGAGAGCGCAGTAGTAGAGAGCGTAGTGGTAGAGTGTGTGGTGGTAGAGTGGGTGGTGGTAGAATGCGTGGTGGTAGAGTGCATGGTGGTAGAGAGTGTGGTGGTAGAGTGTGTGGTGGTAGAGTGCGTGGTGACAGTGTGTGTGGTGGTAGAGGGCGTGGTGGTAGAGTGTGGTTGTGGTAGAGTGTTTTTGGTGGTAGAGTCTGGTGGTGGTAGAGTGTGTGGTGGTAGAGTGTGTGGTGGTGGAGTGGGTGGTGGTAGAGTGCGTGGTGGTAGAGTGTGGTGGTGGTAGAGTGTGGTAGTGGTAGAGTGTGGTAGTGGTAGAGGGCGTTTTGGTAGAGGACGTGGTGGTAGAGTGCGTGGTCGTAGAGTGCATGGTGGTAGAGTGTGTGGTGGTAGAGTGTGTGGTGGTAGAGTGTGATGGTAAAGTGTGTGGTGGTAGAGTGTGTGGTGGTAGAGGGCGTGGCTGTAGAGTGCGTTATGGTGGTAGAGTGCGTAGTGGTAGAGTGCGCGGTAGTAGAGTGCGTTGTGACAGTGTGTGTGTTGGTAGAGTGCGTGGTGGTAGAGGGCGTGGTGGTAGAGTTCGTGGTGACAGAGTTCGTGGTGACAGTGTGTGTGGTGACATAGGGCGTGGTGATAGACTGCGTGATGACAGAGTTCGTGGTGACAGTGTGTGTGGTGACAGAGGGCGTGGTGATAGAGTGCGTGGTGATAGAGTGCGTGGTGACAGAGGGCGTGGTGACAGAGGGCGTGGTGGTAGAGTTCGTGGTGGTAGAGTGCGTGGTGACAGTGTGTGTGGTGGTAGAGTGTCGTGGTGGTAGAGTGTGGTAGTGGTAGAGTGCGTGGTGGTAGAGTGTGTGGTGGTAGAGGGCGTGATGGTAGAGTGCGTGGTGGTAGAGTGCGTGGTGGTTGAGAGCGTGGTGGTGGTAGAGGGCGTGGTGGTAGAGTGCGTGGCTGTAGAGTGTGTGGTGGTAAAGTGCGTGGTGGTAGAGAGCGTGATGGTGGTAGAGTGCATGGTGGTAGAGTGCGTGGCAGTAGAGTGCTTGGTAGTGGTAGAGTGCGTGGTGGTAGAGTGCGTGGTGACAGAGGGCGTGGTGACAGTGTGTGTGGTGGTAGAGTGCGTGGTGACAGTGTGTGTGGTGGTAGAGGGCGTGGTGGTAGAGTGCGTGGTGGTAGAGTGCGTGGTGGTAGAGTGAGTGGTGGTAGAGAACGTGGTGTAGAGAGCGTGGTGGTAGAGAGCGTGGTGGTAGAGTGCGTGGTGGTAGAGAGCGTGGTGGTGGTAGAGTGTGTGGTGGTTGTAGAGTGTGGTGGTGGTAGAGTGCGTGGAAGTAGAGTGTGTGGTGGTAGAGGGCGTGGTTGTAGAGTGTGGTGATAGAGGGCGTGGTGGTAGAGTGTGTGGTGATAGAGGGCGTGGTGGTAGAGTGTGTGGTGGTAGAGGGCGTGGTGGTAGAGTCTGTGGTGGTAGAGTGCGTGGTGGTAGAGGGCGTGGTGGTAGAGTGGGTGGTGGTAGAGTGCGTGGTGGTAGAGTGTGGTGGTGGTAGAGGGCGAGGTGGTAGAGTGTGTGGTGACAGTGTGTGTGGTGGTAGAGTGTCGTGGTGGTAGAGTGTGGTGGTGGTAGAGTGCGTGGTGGTAGAGTGTGTGGTGACAGTGTGTGTGGTGGTAGATGGCGTCGTGGTAGAGTGTGTGGTGACAGTGTGTGTGGTGGTAGAGTGTCGTGGTGGTAGAGTGTGGTGGTGGTAGAGTGCGTGGTGGTAGAGTGTGTGGTGGTAGAGGGCGTGATGGTAGAGTGCGTGGTGGTTGAGTGCGTGGTGGTAGAGAGTGTGGTGGTGGTAAGAGGCGTGGTGGTAGAGTGCGTGGCAGTAGAGTGTGTGGTGGTAGAGTGTGTGGTGGTGGAGTGGGTGGTGGTAGAGTGCGTGGTGGTAGAGTGTGGTGGTGGTAGAGTGTGGTAGTGGTAGAGTGTGGTAGTGGTAGAGGGCGTTTTGGTAGAGGACGTGGTGGTAGAGTGCGTGGTCGTAGAGTGCATGGTGGTAGAGTGTGTGGTGGTAGAGTGTGTGGTGGTAGAGTGTGATGGTAAAGTGTGTGGTGGTAGAGTGTGTGGTGGTAGAGGGCGTGGCTGTAGAGTGCGTTATGGTGGTAGAGTGCGTAGTGGTAGAGTGCGCGGTAGTAGAGTGCGTTGTGACAGTGTGTGTGTTGGTAGAGTGCGTGGTGGTAGAGGGCGTGGTGGTAGAGTTCGTGGTAACAGAGTTCGTGGTAAAAGTGTGTGTGGTGGCAGAGGGCGTGGTGATAGAGTGCGTGATGACAGAGTTCGTGGTGACAGTGTGTGTGGTGACAGAGGGCGTGGTGATAGAGTGCGTGGTGATAGAGTGCGTGGTGACAGAGGGCGTGGTGACAGAGGGCGTGGTGGTAGAGTTCGTGGTGGTAGAGTGCGTGGTGACAGTGTGTGTGGTGGTAGAGTGTCGTGGTGGTAGAGTGTGGTAGTGGTAGAGTGCGTGGTGGTATGGTGGTAGAGTGTGGTAGTGGTAGAGTGCGTGGTGGTAGAGTGTGTGGTGGTAGAGTGCGTGGTGGTAGAGTGCGTGGTGGTAGAGAGCGTGGTGGTTGTAGAGGGCGTGGTGGTAGAGTGCGTGGCTGTAGAGTGTGTGGTGGTAAAGTGCGTGGTGGTAGAGAGCGTGATGGTGGTAGAGTGCATGGTGGTAGAGTGCGTGGCAGTAGAGTGCTTGGTAGTGGTAGAGTGCGTGGTGGTAGAGTGCGTGGTGACAGAGGGCGTGGTGACAGTGTGTGTGGTGGTAGAGTGCGTGGTGACAGTGTGTGTGGTGGTAGAGGGCGTGGTGGTAGAGCGCGTGGTGGTAGAGTGCGTGATGGTAGAGAGCGTGGTGGTGGTAGAGTGTGTGGTGGTTGTAGAGTGTGGTGGTGGTAGAGTGCATGGAAGTAGAGTGTGTGGTGGTAGAGGGCGTGGTTGTAGAGTGTGGTGATAGAGGGCGTGGTGGTAGAGTGTGTGGTGATAGAGTGCGTGGTGGTAGAGAACGTGGTGTAGAGAGCGTGGTGGTAGAGAGCGTGGTGGTAGAGTGCGTGGTGGTAGAGAGCGTGGTGGTGGTAGAGTGTGTGGTGGTTGTAGAGTGTGGTGGTGGTAGAGTGCATGGAAGTAGAGTGTGTGGTGGTAGAGGGCGTGGTTGTAGAGTGTGGTGATAGAGGGCGTGGTGGTAGAGTGTGTGGTGATAGAGGGCGTGGTGGTAGAGTGTGTGGTGGTAGAGGGCGTGGTGGTAGAGTCTGTGGTGGTAGAGTGCGTGGTGGTAGAGGGCGTGGTGGTAGAGTGGGTGGTGGTAGAGTGCGTGGTGGTAGAGTGTGGTGGTGGTAGAGGGCGAGGTGGTAGAGTGTGTGGTGACAGTGTGTGTGGTGGTAGAGTGTCGTGGTGGTAGAGTGTGGTGGTGGTAGAGTGCGTGGTGGTAGAGTGTGTGGTGACAGTGTGTGTGGTGGTAGAGGGCGTGGTGGTAGAGTGTGTGGTGACAGTGTGTGTGGTGGTAGAGTGTCGTGGTGGTAGAGTGTGGTGGTGGTAGAGTGCGTGGTGGTAGAGTGTGTGGTGGTAGAGGGCGTGATGGTAGAGTGCGTGGTGGTTGAGTGCGTGGTGGTAGAGAGTGTGGTGGTGGTAAGGGGCGTGGTGGTAGAGTGCGTGGCAGTAGAGTGTGTGGTGGTAAAGTGCGTGGTGGTAGAGAGCGTGATGGTGGTAGAGTGCATGGTGGTAGAGTGCGTGGCAGTAGAGTGCTTGGTGGTTGTAGAGTGCGTGGTGGTAGAGTGCGTGGTGACAGTGCGTGGTGACAGAGGGCGTGGTGACAGTGTGTGTGGTGGTAGAGGGCGTGGTGGTAGAGTGCGTGGTGGTTGAGTGCGTGGTGGTAGAGTGCGTGGTGGTAGAGAACGTGGCGTAGAGAGCGTGGTGGTAGAGAGCGTGGTGGTAGAGTGCGTGGTGGTAGAGAGCTTGGTGGTGGTATAGAGCGTGGTGGTAGAGAGCGTGGTGGTGGTAGAGTGTGTGGTGGTTGTAGAGTGTGGTGGTGGTAGAGTGCGTGGAAGTAGAGTGTGTGGTGGTAGAGGGCGTGGTTGTAGAGTGTGGTGGTAGAGTGTGTGGTGGTAGAGTGCATGGTGGTAGAGTGCGTGGCAGTAGAGTGCTTGGTGGTTGTAGAGTGCGTGGTGGTAGAGTGCGTGGTGACAGTGCGAGGTGACAGAGGGCGTGGTGACAGTGTGTGTGGTGGTAGAGGGCGTGGTGGAAGAGTGCGTGATGGTTGAGTGCGTGGTGGTAGAGTGCGTGGTGGTAGAGAACGTGGTGTAGAGAGCGTGGTGGTAGAGAGCGTGGTGGTAGAGTGCGTGGTGGTAGAGAGCTTGGTGGTGGTATAGAGCGTGGTGGTAGAGAGTGTGGTGGTGGTAGAGTGTGTGGTGGTTGTAGAGTGTGGTGGTGGTAGAGTGCGTGGAAGTAGAGTGTGTGGTGGTAGAGGGCGTGGTTGTAGAGTGTGGTGGTAGAGTGTGTGGTGGTAGAGGGCGTGGTGGTAGAGTGTGTGGTGGTAGAGGGCGTGGTGGTAGAGTGTGTGGAGGTAGAGGGCGTGGTGGTAGAGTGGGTGGTGGTAGAGTGCATGGTGGTAGCGGGCATGGTGGTAGAGTGCGTGGTGGTAGAGTGCGTGGTGGTAGAGTGGGTGGTGGTAGAGTGCGTGGTGGTAGAGGGCGTGGTGGTAGAGTGGGTGGTGGTAGAGTGCGTGGTGGTAGAGGGTGTGGTGGTAGAGTGGGTGGTGGTAGAGTGCGTGTTGGTGGAGTGCGTGGTGGTAGAGAACGTGGTGTAGAGAGCGTGGTTGTAGAGTGCGTGGTGGTAGAGAGCGTGGTGGTGGTAGAGAGCGTAGTGGTAGAGAGCGTGGTGGTGGTAGAGTGTGTGGTGGCAGAGGGCGTGGTTGGAGAGTGTGGTGGTAGAGTGTGTGGTGGTAGAGGGCGTGGTGGTAGAGGGCGTGGTGGTAGAGTGTGTGGTGGTAGAGAGCGTGGTGGTAGAGTGTGTGGTGGTAGAGTGCGTGGTGGTAAAAGGCGTGGTGTTAGAGTGTGGTGGTGGTAGAGTGTGGTGGTGGTAGAGGGCGTGGTGGTAGAGTGGGTGGTGGTAGAGTGCGTGGTGGTAGAGGGCGTGGTGGTAGAGTGGGTGGTGGTAGAGTGCGTGGTGGTAGAGTGCGTGGTGACAGTGTGTGTGGTGGTAGAGTGCGTGGTGGTAGAGTTCGTGGTGACAGAGTTCGTGGTGACAGTGTGTGTTGTGACAGAGGGCGTGGTGATAGAGTGCGTGATGACAGAGTTCGTGGTGACAGTGTGTGTGGTGACAGAGGGCGTGGTGACAGAGGGCGTGGTGGTAGAGTTCGTGGTGGTAGAGTGCGTGGTGACAGTGTGTGCGGTGGTAGAGTGTCGTGGTGGTAGAGTGTGGTGGTGGTAGAGTGCGTGGTGGTAGAGTGTGTGGTGGTAGAGGGCGTGATGGTAGAGTGCGTGGTGGTAGAGTGCGTGGTGGTAGAGAGCGTGGTGGTGGTAGAGGGCGTAGTGGTAGAGTGCGTGGCAGTAGAGTGTGTGATGGTAAAGTGCGTGGTGGTAGAGAGCGTGATGGTGGTAGAGTGCAAGGTGGTAGAGTGCGTGGCAGTAGAGTGCTTGGTGGTGGTAGAGTGCGTGGTGGTAGAGTGCGTGGTGACAGTGCGTGGTGACAGAGGGCGTGGTGACAATGTGTGTGGTTGTAGAGTGCGTGGTGACAGTGTGTGTGGTGGTAGAGGGCGTGGTGGTAGAGTGTGTGGTGGTAGAGTGCGTGGTGGTAGAGTGCGTGGTGGTAGAGTGCGTGGTGGTAGAGAACGTGGTGTAGAGAGCGTGGTGGTAGAGAGCTAGCGTGGTGGTAGAGTGCGTGGTGGTAGAGAGCGTGGTGGTGGTATAGAGCGTGGTGGTAGAGAGCGTGGTGGTGGTAGAGTGTGTGGTGGTTGTAGAGTGTGGTGGTGGTAGAGTGCGTGGAAGTAGAGTGTGTGGTGGTAGAGGGCGTGGTTGTAGAGTGTAGTGGTAGAGTGTGTGGTGGTAGAGGGCGTGGTGGTAGAGTGTGTGGTGGTAGAGGGCGTGGTGGTAGAGTGTGTGGTGGTAGAGGGCGTGGTGGTTGAGTGGGTGGTGGTAGAGTGCGTGGTGATAGAGGGCGTGGTGGTAGAGTGGGTGGTGGTAGAGTGCGTGGTAGTTGAGTGTGGTGGTGGTAGAGGGCGAGGTGGTAGAGTGCGTGGTGACAGTGTGTGTGGTGGTAGAGGGCGTGGTGGTAGAGTGTGTGGTGGTAGAGGGCGTGGTGGTAGAGGGCGTGGTGGTAGAGTGTGTGGTGGTAGAGGGCGTGGTGGTAGAGTGGGTGGTGGTAGAGTGTGTGGTGGTAGAGGGCGTGGTGGTAGAGTGGGTGGTGGTAGAGTGCGTGGTGGTAGAGGGCGTTGTGGTAGAGTGGGTGGTGGTAGAGTGCGTGTTGGTGGAGTGCGTGGTGGTAGAGAACGTGGTGTAGAGAGCGTGGTGGTAGAGAGCGTGGTGGTAGAGTGCATGGTGGTAGAGAGCGTGGTGGTGGTAGAGAGCGTGGTGGTAGAGAGCGTGGTGGTGGTAGAGTGTGTGGTGGTTGTAGAGTGTGCTGGCGGTAGAGTGCGTGGAAGTAGAGTGTGTGGTGGTAGAGGGCGTGTTTGTAGAGTGTGGTGGTAGAGTGTGTGGTGGTAGAGGGCGTGGTGGTAGAGGGCGTGGTGGTAGAGTGTGTGGTGGTAGAGGGCGTGGTGGTAGAGTGGGTGGTGGTAGAGTGCGTGGTGGTAGAGGGCGTGGTGGTAGAGTGGGTGGTGGTAGAGTGCGTGGTGGTAGAGTGTGGTGGTAGAGTGCGTGGTGACAGTGTGTGTGGTGGTAGAGGGCGTGGTGGTAGAGTGTGTGGTGGTAGAGTGTGGTTGTGGTAGAGTGTGGTGGTGGTAGAGGGCGTGGTGGTAGAGTGCATGGTGACAGTGTGTGTGGTGGTAGAGGGCGTGGTGGTAGAGTGTGTAGGGGTAGAGTGTGTGGTGGTAGAGAGGGTGGTGGTAGAGTGCGTGGTGGTAGTGTGTGGTGGTGGTAGAGTGTGGAGTGATAGAGGGCGTGGTGGTAGAGTGTGTGGTGGTAGAGTGTGTGGTGGTAGAGTGGGTGGTGGTAGAGTGCGTGGTGGTAGAGTGTGGTGGTGGTATTGTGTGGTGGTGGTGGTAGAGGTCGTGGTGGTATAGGGTGTGGTGGAGTAAAAACACATAAAATATATCTTTCAGGACCCTTTCCTCCGTTTTATGTGCTGTGGAAAAGAAGTTCCTGTAAAATAGTCCAATAGGGGGTAAGGTATATTGTTAATAGAAACGTTATCCCTACAGACAAAAATCAGAAGATACAATTGACGATTTACTATAAAACCAAGAAAACTGCCAACCTACTCATGAGAATCTCTCCAGACACAAAGCAGAACGATTCGAAAGAGACCAATGTCGTCTATGCCTTCAAATGCCCTCTTGGGGACTGTAAGCCTCAAAGAACTCAGTATATAGGCAAGACAACAACATCTCTTTCCAGGCAATTAATGATGCATAAGCAACAGGGCTCCATTAAGGAACATATAATCTCTTCCCACAACCAGACCATCACCAGAGAAGTCTTAACAAAAAACACGGAAATCATCGATGGATACAGCGATAGCAGGCGGCTAGTTATCTGCGAGGCACTACACATTAAGAAGTCAACACCAGCAATCAACAGCCAATTAATGCACAACTATATTCTACCCACTTCATGACTCCACACCAATATAGAAGCATCAAGAAATATGGGCCAATAGGCCCTTTGCATTAAATTCCATTCTTCTCTTTAACTTTACCCAATATTACCCAATATTTCGTGTTCTATCTTGTGTTGAAAGTTTGTTATCACCTCATCCAAAACTGTTGTAACATATCACCTCTCCCAAATGCAGGTATATAAAATGAAATGCAGTTTGAATTATAGCATTGTAAGAAATATGTTTAGTGTTTGCAGGTTATAGTTGTGTGTGTGTAAACTAAAGTCTTTGAAAATGTAATAAGTTATTACGAAACGCGTTCAAGTGTCGCCTCAGACTAAAAATAAAAATGAAATTTGGAGAACTGATTTTTCAACAGTGTAAAAGAAACATAAGAAATATTGAGAAAATTCGTGTTAGAATTATTTATCTTACTTTTTCCGTCTTATTTAATATATATATATATATATATATATATATATATATATATATATATATATATATATATATATATATATATATATATATATATATATATATATATATATATATATATATATATATATATATATTTTTTTTTTTTTTTTGTTTGTGAGGGTATCACCTCTGGTGCCAATGTGGGGACCCATAGCCTCGGAGAAGAAAACAAAAAGTATTCAGAGGAGACCCTGTGGTCTCTCACCGAACACCAATATTATCTTCTCCTACCACCCCCATTCTTTTGTATGTACACACATATATTTACTTTATCTGAACTTTGTTACAAAAAAGGAGTTACATATGGGTTACAAAGATGGTTGTCATAGGTTGTCGAGTTCCTCCAGCTCCTCAGATGGCGGGCAGGAACCCTGGATGCAGTGCGCATTTCCCCTCTGTATCGCCACACTGAGGCGCTGGAAAAGAAAGCTTGCAGCTCTCGGGTCCCTTGTTGTTTCAATGAGCCTAGAACCCAGTTCCTTCAAAAAACTGGTAGCACTTTTACCCCAGGCGCCGAGTGTCTCAGAAGCAATGGGGACAAAATTGTAGTGGTGATCCAGTTCTCTATACTTACGGGATTTGGCTGCTTCCCTGTGGGTGGCAGCGCCACCTGGTTGTGCAACACTGAGGTTAATGTAGGTGTTAGCCAGGGTTGATACGCACGTGTAGTCCCATACCAACTGCTTGCCATTCTTCCAGGGGTTCACTGTGATACCATCCGGGCGACCAATAAGAGCATCAGAGTTACGGGGCGTTAGGTAACGGGGCTCTCTTTCAGCTGGGCATCCAGCTGTGGTGAGGCTCCTCTTGATGATGTCGTTAACTTCACTGTGCCTCGAGTGCCATCCCCCTGTGCTTTGGCAGAGTAGGCCATGGTGGCCGTACCTGTCAGCCACCACCTCGCCGCAAATACACCTATATCTGGTGTGGATTGGGGCAGCAAGGTGGAGGGCCACAGCAATTCGGAGGGCGTGTGGTGTGAGACGCGTGCCAGTTGCCGACATTGGGGTTGCTAACAGGAAATCCCCTGCATGTGGTGCTGCTACTGCTGTGAGGCGAGCAATGTCGTGTTGTGTTGTTGCAGCACCCAGGCGCTCTGCAGCAACTTGGTCTACAATGGGACCATCCCAGCTGGATTGCTTGTGGGCTTTTGGGGATGGTGGTTGAGGTGATTGGCCTGCACGAGAGGCCCACTCTGTGGCACAGCGTGTAAAATTGGGATCATGTACACCTGCCAGCTGATGTAAGTGGGCAGGTAGAATTTCCTTCACAAGGTCGTCGGATGCTGATAAGGAGGACAGGAAGGCTGGAACAGCGATTTGCGTTGCTGTTCGAACTCCGAGGCCCCCAAGTCTTACGGGAAGAGAGGCTTGTTTCCACTGTAGGTCATCGAGAGAGAGGTTAAGGGCTTTTTCTAGCATTGATTTCAGTAACCGGTCATACTCACTTAGTTTTTGGCTACTGTAAGATGGTGAACACCTCAGAAAGTAGGTTAACCTGGGGAGGGACAGACATCTGGTGATGAGGTAGAGTGCATCATGAGCATCAATATCCTCAATCCTCCCATCCATCCTCTTAAGGTCGGCGATTTTCTTATCAAGGACCTCATCGATGGCTTTCAACCCCAGGGGAGCTCCTAGGAGTGTGCTGTCTTCAGGTTTAGTTTTATGGATATTTGGCAGAAGACCCTCTATTCTCTCTACGATGCCCTGGTTGGAACATATTATTTCACATTTAGAAGGGTTCAGGGTGAGGCCTAAAACTGCACCTTGCTCCTGGATTTTTCTGATGTCCTCCAGGAGGGAGTCTTGGGAACCTTGGGAATATTATGTATCACGTATATATATATATATATATATATATATATATATATATATATATATATATATATATATATATATATATATATATATATATATATATATATATATATATATATATATATATATATATATATATACATATATATATATATATATATATATATATATATATATATATATATATATATATATATATATATATATATATATATATAGGCAAGACAACAACATCTCTTTATAGGCGTTTAACGATGCATAAGCAACAGGGCTCCATTAAGGAACATATAATCTCTTCCCACAACCAAACCATCGCCAGAGAAATCCTAGTAAACAACACAGAAATCATCGATAGATACAGCGATAGCAGACGGCTTGACGTTTGCGAGGCACTGCACATTAAGAAGTCAACACCAGCAATCAACAGCCAATTAATGCACAACTATATTCTACCCACCTCAAGACTCCGCTCCAATATAGAAGCATCAAGAAATATGGACCAATAGGCTTTCTACAATCACTTCCATTTCAATACCCATTGTTTCGTGTTCTGTCTTGTGTTGATGAAATTAATACCCTATTAAATACCACCTCACCCCATCCACCTCACTCAAATGTAGATATAAACAAATCGGAGATATGTAAGTTCTATCACGGGAGACATCTCCCGTCACGCAGGGTGCAGTCGCACCTCCATAGATCTCCAGTATCAGATCTTGATACTGGTATTGGCTCAACTGGGCCGCCACTTACGGCCTATGCATGCCCTTGCCACCTCTTGGGTGGCTTAATCTTCATCAATCAATCAATCGTAAGTTCTATTCAGTTGTGTATGTGTAAAGTCTTTGAAAATGTAATAAGTTTTACGAAACGTGCTCAAGTGTCGCGTCAGACTAGAAATAAAAATGAATTTTGGAGAATTGATTTTTGAATTACCTCGATCAGTGAAAAGAAATGTACGAAAGATTGAGAAAATTCGTGTTAGAATTATTAATCTTACTTTTTCGGTCATATTTATTAATATATGTCTACAGGAAAGACTGCTACCAAAATATACTCATATATATATATATATATATATATATATATATATATATATATATATATATATATATATATATATATATATATATATATATATATATATATATATATATATATATATATATATATATATATATATATATATATATATATATGTATCACGTTATGTATATGTCACGTTATGTCCAGACAGAGTGAGATGGCCCGGAAAGTGGAGTTGGAGATTCTGTTGGACGACATATTCGATGAACCTCATACTCTCGATGTATGAGGAAAATGAACCTCATACTCTCTGACAAAACTAAATTCCAAAGGGTAACGAACGACACTACAGCCGAATTGAAAGCAAAGGTCAACAAATTGATCGAAACTGTGAACGCCAAGAAATCCGGACTCCACCTGCCAAAGATTATTGGGGAATATAAACCTGGATATGCGTATGGAAATGTCAAGACACACAAGCCTGGAAACCCACTTCGGCCAATCATCAGCCAGATACCCACACCCACGTACAGACTGGCGAAATGACTCAACGGCTTGCTGACTCCTTATGTTCCTTGCGCCTCCAGCCTGAAGTCTCCAAAGGAATTTGTTGACTTACTGCGGGGAAGACGGGCCACAGGGATAAAAGCCTCGTTGGACGTAGAATCACTGTTTACCAACGTACCTGTGGATGAAACAATCGGGATGATAGCCGACAGAGTGTATCGTGATCTGGCCTGTACTCCTCTTGACATACCAGAAAATATTCTAAGGAAACTACTCCAAGCTTGTACTAAAGAGGCACCCTTCTTGAGCTCGGATGGACACATGTATAAGCAAGTAGATGGGGTCGTCATGGGTTCTCCCCTAGGTGTTCTGTTTGCAAACTTCTACATGGGTACCATCGAGCAAAAAGTCTTAGTCGACATGAACTTGAAACCGGCCATATACTGCAGGTATGTTGACGACATTTTTACACAGGTACCTGATGTCAGACATCTGCAGGAGCTGAAGGAGGCATTTGAGCAGAATTCTGTGTTGCGTTTCACTTACGAGATGGAGAAGGATGGGAAGCTGCCCTTTCTAGATGTAACAGTCATGGAAAGGAGCGGAGTTTTCCACACTGCAGTCTACACTAAGGAAACAAACATAGGAATGTGCTTGAATGCCAACAGTGACTGCCCAGACAGGTACAAGAGGAGTGTTGTTAACGCTTATGTCGACCGTGCTCTCAGCCACAGCTCAGAATGGAAGCAAGTCGACGAAGAACTCTGTAGGGTAAGGCAGGTCCTAGTCAACAACGGCTTCTCCAATGGTTTCGTGGAAGACATCATAAGAAGGAAAGTGAAACGCCATGCAACCTCTAAAGAGACAACTAACACAACACCTATACCCCCTATTAGACTATTTTACAGAAACTTCTTTTCCACAGCCCATAAAACGGAGGAAAGGGTCCTGAAAGATATTGTTAGTAGAAACGTTATCCCTTCAGACAAAAATCAGAAGATACAACTGACAATTTACTATAAAACCAAAAAAACGGCCAGCCTACTCATGAGAAACTCTCCAGACACAAAGCAGAACGCTTTAAAAGAGACCAACGTCGTCTATGCCTTCAAATGCCCTCTTGGGGACTGTAAGCCTCAAAAAACTCCGTATATAGGCAAGACAACAACATCTCTTTCCAGGCGTTTAACGATGCATAAGCAACAGGGCTCCATTAAGGAACATATAGTCTCTTCCCACAACCAAACTATCACCAGAGAAATCTTAGCAAACAACACAGAAATCATCGATAGATACAGCGATAGCAGGCGGCTTGACGTCTGTGAGGCACTACACATCAAGAAGTCAACACCAGCAATCAACAGCCAATTAATGCACAACTATATTCTACCCACTTCAAGATTCCGCTCCAATATAGAAGCATCAAGAAATATGGGCCAATAAAAATAGGTCTTCTGCAGTTACCTACCTTTAATACCCATTGTTTCGTGTTCTGTCTTGTGTAAAAAGTTTATTTTCACCTCATCCAAAACTATTGTAACATGTCACCTCATCCAAATGTAGGTATAAAAAACTCGAAGATGTTTAAGCTCTATTCAGTAATCTTGGGCATAGCATTTTACCAAATCATTCTTTGGGGCACACGTAAAATGCTATGAATAAATGTTGGTAAAATGCTATGCCCAAGATTACTATCCGAGTGCCGGCGGTGGGGTGGTTCAAATAGCCTCGGCTATCACCTCATTTTGTCCGGTCGTGATGGTCAAGTGGATTAAGGCGTCTTGTACATACCAGTTGCGTTGCGCCTGGGAGTATGGGTTCGAGTCACTTCTGGGGTGTGAGTTTTCTGTTGCATATTGTCCTGGGGACCATTCAGGCTTGTTCGCATTTGTGTTCCTCACGTGTGCCCCAAAGAATGAGGTGATTTGGTAAAATGCTATGCCCAAGATTACTATCCGAGTGCCGGCGTTGGGGTGGTTCAAATAGCCTCGGCTATCACCTCATTTTGTCCGGTCGTGATGGTCAAGTGGATTAAGGCGTCTTGTACATACCAGTTGCGTTGCGCCTGGGAGTATGGGTTCGAGTCACTTCTGGGGTGTGAGTTTTCAGTTGCATATTGTCCTGGGGACCATTCAGGCTTGTTCGCATTTGTGTTCCTCACGTGTGCCCCAAAGAATGAGGTGATTTGGTGAAATGCTATGCCCAAGATTACTATCCGAGTGCCGGCGGTGGGGTGGTTCAAATAGCCTCTGCTATCACCTCATTTTGTCCGGTCGTGATGGTCAAGTGGATTAAGGCGTCTTGTACATACCAGTTGCGTTGCGCCTGGGAGTATGGGTTCGAGTCACTTCTGGGGTGTGAGTTTTCAGTTGCATATTGTCCTGGGGACCATTCAGGCTTGTTCGCATTTATGTTCCTCACGTGTGCCCCAAAGAATGAGGTGATTTGGTAAAATGCTATGCCCAAGATTACTATCCGAGTGCCGGCGGTGGGGTGGTTCAAATAGCCTCGGCTATCACCTCATTTTGTCCGGTCGTGATGGTCAAGTGGATTAAGGCGTCTTGTACATACCAGTTGCGTAGCGCCTGGGAGTATGGGTTCGAGTCACTTCTGGGGTGTGAGTTTTCAGTTGCATATTGTCCTGGGGACCATTCAGGCTTGTTCGCATATATATATATATATATATATATATATATATATATATATATATATATATATATATATATATATATATATATATATATATATATGACTGAAAACTCACACCCCAGAAGTGACTCGAACCCATACTCCCAGGAGCAATGCAACTGGTAACTACAGGGCGCCTTAATCCGCTTGACCATCACGGCCGGACAAAAGGAAGTAATAGCCGAAGCTATATGAACCACTTCCCCGCCGGCAACTTGGATGGTAATCTTGGGCATAGCATTTTACCAAATCACCTCATGCTTTGCCGGCGGGGAAGTGGTTCATATAGCTTCGGCTATCACTTCCTTTTGTCCGGTCGTGATGGTCAAGCGGATTAAGGCGCCCTGTAGTTACCAGTTGCGTTGCTCCTGGGAGTATGGGTTCGAGTCACTTCTGGGGTGTGAGTTTTCAGTCGCATATAGTCCTGGGGACCATTCAGGCTTGTTCGCATATATATATATATGTCGTACCTAGTAGCCAGAACGCACTTCTCAGCCTACTATGCAAGGCCCGATTTGCCTAATAAGCCAAGTTTTCCTGAATTAATATATTTTCTCTAATTTTTTTATTATGAAATGATAAAGCTACCCATTTCATTATGTATGAGGTCAATTTTTTTTTTATTAGAGTTAAAATTAACGTAGATATATGACCGAACCTAACCAACCCTACCTGATCTAACCTAACCTATCTTTATAGGTTAGGTTAGGTTAGGTAGCCGAAAATGTTAGATTAGGTTAGGTTAGGTAGGTTAGGTAGTCGAAAAATAATTAATTCATGAAAACTTGGTTTATTAGGCAAATTGGGCCTTGCATAGTAGGCTGAGAAGTGCGTTCTGGCTACTAGGTACGACATATATATATATATTATTGCCTAATTATAATTATTGCCTAATTATAATATAATTGCCTAATAAGCCAAGTTTTCATGAATTAATGATTTTTCGATTACCTAACCTACCTAACCTAACCTAACCTAACTTTTTCGGCCACTTAACCTAACCTAACCTATAAAGATAGGTTAGGTTAGGTTAGGTAGGGTTGGTTAGGTTCGGTCATATATCTACGTTAATTTTAACTCCAATAAAATAAAATTGACCTCTTACATAATGAAATGGGAAGCTTTATCATTTCATAAGAAAAAAATTAGAGAAAATATATTAATTCAGGAAAACTTGGCTTATTAGGCAAATTGGGCCTTGCATAGTAGGCTGAGAAGTGCGTTCTGGCTACTAGGTACGACATATGTATATATATATATATATATATATATATATATATATATATATATATATATATATATATATATATATATATATATATATATATATATTTATATATATATATATATATATATATATATATATATATATATATATATATATATATATGCGGAAAATCCACAGAGAAATATGAAATGAGGTGAACGTTTCGGCTTTGTTAAAGCCTTTGTCAACACCAGACTGACTAAGGAGAAGGGAGAAAGGGGAGGATATATAGGCCGACACCTGACCAACTTTATTCGAATCATCATAGTAAAGTTAAACAGGCAGTATTTCAGGAATGTTTCTACGAGCTTTGAGGATTTGCAACCCTGAGTTTTTTGATGAAGAGATTGCTAAAATATATGAAATTGGGAAGAGTTTACAATATCCTAAGAGGTTTTTGGATTTCTCGTTTGTACAAGCCAAGCGTACGTTTTATAATCACGTCCCTAAGGCGAAACCAAAAATTATTAACTCATTGGTGGTACCTTATGCGAGTGGACTTGAAAAATTGTCTCTGATTTTTAAGAAACTTAATATAAATTTGGTGTTCACTAATAGTACGATCAAATCCATTTTAATAAAAAACTCCCCTGATACAGCAGGTTGTGTGTATTCGATTCCCTGCAATGATTGTGATTCTGTGTACCTTGGACAAACAGGAAAGTCCTTACAATTGCTGTTGTCACAACATGCTTATAGTATTAGAACTGCCCAAACGTCTAATGCATTGTATCTACATACGAGTTTATGCGATCACAATATTAACTGGAATGGGGCAAAAAGCATTACCAATTGTGAGGATTTCGTGGAACGGAATTTAATTGAGTCTGCTCTAATCAGTCAGTGTCCAAATCTTCTTAATGTTAGTACTGGAATGTACAAACTTGATCCATTTTTAAGTTATAATATTGCACAACAATTTAAGAAACAACTCTGATAGAGAGGCTTACAATGTCTCATTATAATTGTATATTCATATATTGTGTGTTCATGAGGCTTTTCTTTAATCTTTCATCCTTATTCTCTGACCGCTTAATCCTCTTTGACCATTCTAAGCTAAGCTATACCTGTTATTGGTTAATTACACCTGACCAACCCTAGGGATGGGTTGGTCAGGTGTCGGCCTATATATCCTCCCCCTTCTCCCTTCTCCTTACCCCACCATCTGGTCACCATTTGGTCCGGGAGACATCTCCCGTCACGCAGGGTTCAGTCGCACCTCCACAGATCTCCAGTATCATCTATTAATACTGGTGATGGCTCAAAAGGGCCACCACTTACGAGCTATTCATGCCTGTGCCACCTTTTGGGTGGCTTCATCTTCATCTTTAACACATTCACAAGGGAGACCGTCATGCAGGGTGCATTCGCACCTCCACAGATCTCCAGTATCAGCTCCTGATACTGGTAATAGCTTAAAATGGCCACCACTTACGGGCTATTTATGCCCGTGCCACCTTTTGGGTGGCTTCATCGTCATCTTAACTCATTCACAAGGGAGACATCTCCCGTCATGCAGGGTGCATTCGCACCTCCACAGATCTCCAGTATCAGTTCTTGATACTGGTAATGGCTTAAAATGGCCACCACTTACGGGCTATTTATGCCCGTGCCACCTTTTGGGTTGCTTCATCTTCATCTTAACACATTCATAAGGGAGACATCTCCCGTCATGCAGGGTGCATTCGCACCTCCACAGATCTCCAGTATCAGCTCTTGATACTGGTAATGGCTTAAAAGGGCCACCACTTACGGGCTATTCATGCCCGTGCCACATTTTGGGTGGCTTAATCTTCGTCAATCATCAATCAATCTTCTCCTTAGTCAGTCTGGTGTTGACAAAGGCTTTAACAAAGCCGAAACGTTCACCTCATTTCATATTACTCTGTGGATTTTCCGCATAAAATGATCAGTGTTTTGTGATTGTCAATTGCATATATATATATAAATATATATTTATTTATATATATATATATATATATCCGAGGTCCCACACTATCTCATCGCCTGGGAGAGGATTGGAATTCTGGTTGGTTAAATACCCCAGAATTCCTACCTCTCTTTATGGCTTTGAAGTATAGCGTAATGGATACATCATATATATATATATATATATATATATATATATATATATATATATATATATATATATATATATATATATATATATATATATATATATATATATATAAAGGAAATGAACATCATACTCTCTGACCAAACTAAGTTCCAAAGGGTAATGAAGGACACTACAGCCGAATTAAAAGCAAAGGTCAACAAACTGATCGAAACTGTGAACGCCAAGAAATCCGGACTCCACCTGCCAAAGATCATTGGGGAATATAAACCTGGATATGCATATGGAAATGTCAAGACGCACAAGCCTGGAAACCCACTTCGGCCAATCATTAGCCAGATACCCACACCCACGTACAGACTGGCGAAGCGACTCAACGGCCTGCTGACTCCTTATGTTCCTTGCGCCTTCAGCCTGAAGTCTCCAAAGGAATTTGTGGACTTACTGCGGGGCACATGGGCCACAGGGATAAGAGCCTCGTTGGACGTAGAATCGCTGTTTACCAACGTACCTGTGGACGAGACAATCGGAATGATAGCCGACAGAGTGTATCGTGATCCAGCCTGTACTCCTCTTGACATGCCAGAAAGTATTCTGAGGAAACTACTCCAAGCTTGTACTAAAGAGGCACCCTTCTTGAGCCCGGATGGGCACATGTATAAGCAAGTAGATGGGGTCGCCATGGGTTCTCTCCTAGGTGTCCTGTTTGCAAACTTCTACATGGGTACCATCGAGCAAAAAGTCTTAGTCGACATGAACTTGAAACCGGCCATATACTGCAGGTATGTTGACGACATTTTTACACAGGTACCTGATGTCAGACATCTGCAGGAGCTGAAGGAGGCATTTGAGCAGAGTTCCGTGCTGCGTTTCACTTACGAGACGGAAAAGGATGGGAAGCTGCCTTTTCTAGATGTAACAGTCATGGAAAAGGGCGGAGGTTTCCACACTGCAGTCTACACTAAGGAAACAAACATAGGAATGTGCCTTAATGCCAACAGCGACTGCCCTGACAGGTACAAGAGGAGTGTTGTTAACGCATACGTCGACCGTGCTCTCAGCCACAGCTCAGAATGGAAGCAAGTCGACGAAGAACTCTGTAGGGTAAGGCAGGTCCTAGTCAATAACGGCTTCTCCAATGGTTTCATCGAAGACATCATAAGAAGGAAAGTGAAAAGCCATGCAACCTCTGAAGAGACAACTAACACAACACCTATACCCCCTATTAGACTATTTTACAGGAACTTCTTTTCCACAGCTCATAAAACGGAGGAAAGGGTCCTGAAAGATATTGTTAATAGAAACGTTATCCCTACAGACAAAAATCAGAGGATACAACTGACGATTTACTATAAAACCAGAAAAACGGCCAGCCTACTCATGAGAAACACTCCAGACACAAAACAGAACGCTTTAAAAGAGACTAACGTCGTCTATGCCTTCAAGTGCCCACTTGGGGACTGTAAGCTCCAAAAACCCAGTATCCTATTAGGGAAATCGGGCCTTGCATAGTCAGCCGAGAAGTGCGTTCTGGCTACTAAGTACAATATATATATATATATATATATATATATATATATATATATATATATATATATATATATATATATATATATATATATATATATATATCGTACCTAGTAGCCAGAACGCACTTCTCGGCCTACTATGCAAGGCCCGACTTGCCAAATAGGCAGAGTGATTTTCTTTATTTCTCCACCGCCCCTCAAGCCTAACCATTTGGACTGGAGGGTAGATCGACGGTCTCGCTACATGCAGGTCGGCGTTCAATACCCGACCGTCCAAGTGGTTGAGCACAATTTCTTCCCACTGTCCCATCCCAATTCCTTATCCAGAGCCTTCCCAGTTCTATATAGTCGTAATGGCTAGGCACTTTACCCTGATAAGTCTTTAAGTCGCCAACCCCCACTTAAAAAAAATTCCATTTGAGTTACTTCAATTAATATTAGTATATTATATTAAGAACATGAATTACTGACTTAGTTATTTTAGTTAATGTTAGGTTAGGGTAAGTTAAGATAGCTTATGTAGGTTAGATTTGGTCCTATTTCATCGTTAGTTTTTAATTAAAATTAATAACAAAAATCATTTATAATATAATGGAAGCTTAATCATTTCATAAGAATTTTTCTTTACCTAAACGAGGATACAGAGTATACCTGTAATGGGTGATGACCTTAACCTTTACTAACGTAGAGAGTACCTTGTGGTGGGGGCTGACCTTACCTAGACTAAGGCACAGAGTATACCTGTGGCAGGTACTGACCTTACATACCTACCTTGTGGCTACCTTTTGATGGTTCCGGGATCAATGGCCCCGTGGCCCGGTCTCCGACCAGGACTCCCGGTTGGTCGTCTGGTCAACCTGGCTGTTGGATACCGGCTGCTCGCAGCCTGCCGTATGAATCACAGCCTGGTTGATCAGATATTACTTGGAGGTGTTTGTCGAGTTTTCGCTTAAAGACAGTGAGAGGCCGGCGAGATATGGTCCTTATGTGTAGTGGTAGAGTGTTGAACAGTCTCGGGCCTCCGTTGTTGATAGAGTTCTCTCTCAGAGTACGTATTGCACCTCTGCTTTTCAACGAGGGTATTTTACACATCCTGCCATGCCTTCTGGTTTTGATGTGATGTAATCACCGTATTCAGATTTGGAGCCAGTCCCTTTAAAATATTCCACGTATTGATTATTATGTATCTCTTGTCTGCGCTCTAGAGAATACAGATTTAGAACTTTTAATCGGTCCCAATAATTTAGATGACTTATAGAGTGGATCCTAGCAGTAAATGATCTTTGTACGCTCTCCAGGTCAGCCATTTCTCTGCCTCTGAATGAGGATGTCGATGTGCAACAATATTCCACCCTAGAGAGCACTCGATCGTGTCTTGAAAAGTATCATTGGTATGGCATGACCTGTTTGAACGGTCCTTATAATCCAACCTGTCATTTTTCTTGCAGTCGTGACAATTACTTTATTGTGCTCTTTAGAGGTAAGGTTTTTGACAGGATTACTCCTTGATTCTATATGTTGATTTTTCTTTCAATAGAGTGATTTAATTCCGTTTTTATATATGGTTTCAGTGTTAACATTTTCCTCTTTTTCCATAACGCAGGAAAACTATGGTAGAAAATGTAACTAACATCCCTAATCTAAGGCACAGAGTATACCTGTAGTGGGTCCTGACCTTACCTATAAACTAAGGCACAGAGTATACCTGTAGTGGGAACAGACCTTACCTAAACTAAGGCACAGAGTATACCTGTAGTGGGTACGGACTTTACCTAAACTAAGGCACAGAGTATACCTGTAGTGGTTACGATCCTTACCTAAATTAAGGCACAGAGTATACCTGTAGTGGGTACGGACCTTACTTAAACTAATGTAGAGAGTATACCTGTGGTAGGTAAACCACAGGTACTTTACCTAAACTAAGGTAAAGTAACTTGTGGTAGGTACTGACCTTACCCAAACTAAGGTAGAGAGTATACCTGTGGGCGGTAAACCCCAGGTACTTTACCTAAAATAAGAAAGAGAGTATACCTGTGGTGGGTACTCACCTTATCAGAGACAAACCATTGTTTCTCGCTCAGCCGCTTTTCAAGGCGCGTCATGAAGGGATCAATGTTGTTAGAGAAGTAATTATCCTTCAGCTGCTTCTGCTCGTCACTCTTGCCTGGGAACCTGCCACACCAAGCATTATTTGTTTTACTTAATAATATATATATATATATATATATATATATATATATATATATATATATATATATATATATATATATATATATATATATATATATATATATATGTCGTACCTAGTAGCCAGAACTCACTTCTCAGCCTACTATGCATGGCCCGATTTGCCTAATAAGCCTAGTTTTCATGAATTAATGTTTTTTCGACAACCTAACCTACCTAACCCAACCTAACCTAACGTTTTCGGCTACCTAACCTAACCTAACCTATAAAGATAGGTTAGGTTAGGTTAGGTAGGGTTGGTTAGGTTCGGTCATATATCTACGTTAATTTTAACTCCAATAAAAAAAAACTGACCTCATACATAATGAAATGGGTAGCTTTATCAGTTCATAAGAAAAAAATTAGAGAAAATATATTAATTCAGTAAAACTTGGCTTATTAGGCAAATCGGGCCTCGCATAGTAGGCTGAGAAGTGAGTTCTGGCTACTAGGTACGATATATATATATATATATATATATATATATATATATATATATATATATATATATATATATATATATATATGTCGTACCTAGTAGCCAGAACTCACTTCTCAGCCTACTATTCAAGGCCCGATTTGCCTAATAAGCCAAGTTTTCCTGAATTAATATATTTACTATAATTTTTTTCTTATGAAATGATAAAGCAACCCTTTTCTCTATGTATGAGGTCAATTTTTTTTATTGGAGTTAAAATTAACGTAGATATATGACCGAACCTAACCAACCCTCCCTAACCTAACCTAACCTATATTTATAGGTAAGGTTAGGTTAGGTAGCCAAAAAAAGCTAGGTTAGGTTAGGTTAGGTAGGTTAGGTAGACGAAAAAACATTAATTCATGAAAACTTGGCTTATTAGGCAAATCGGGCCTTGAATAGTAGGCTGAGAAGTGCGTTCTGGCTATTAGGTACGACATATATATATATATATATATATATATATATATATATATATATATATATATATATATATATATATATATATATATATATATATATATATATATATATATATATATATATATATATATATATATATATATATATATATATATATATATATATATATATATATATATATTATTAAATATGACCGAAAAAGTAAGATTAATAATTCTAACACGAATTTTCTCAATCTTTCGTACATTACGCTTCACTGTTGGAGGTAAATCAAAAATCACTTCTCCAAAATTCATTTTTATTTCTAGTCTGACGCGACACGGGCGCGTTTCGTAAAACTTATTACATTTTCAAAGACTTCACAAATACACAACTGATTAGAACTTACGTCTCTCTGATATTATATCTACATTTGAGTGAGGTGGGAAGGGTGATGTGGCATTAACACAAGACAGAACAGGAGGGGATATTAATAGGGTATTAAAAGTATCAACACAAGACAGAACAGAAACAATGGGTATTGAATAGAAGTGTTTGTAGAAAGCCTATTGGTTTGGACCAATAGGCTTTCTACAAACACTTCTATTCAATACCCATTGTTTCTGTTCTGTCTTGTGTTGATACTTTTAATACCCTATTAATATCCCCTCCTGTTCTGTCTTGTGTTAATGCCACATCACCCTTCCCACCTCACTCAAATGTAGATATAATATCAGAGAGACGTAAGTTCTAATCAGTTGTGTATTTGTGAAGTCTTTGAAAATGTAATAAGTTTTACGAAACGCGCCCGTGTCGCGTCAGACTAGAAATAAAAATGAATTTTGGAGAAGTGATTTTTGATTTACCTCCAACAGTGAAGCGTAATGTACGAAAGATTGAGAAAATTCGTGTTAGAATTATTAATCTTACTTTTTCGGTCATATTTAATAATATATGTCTACAGGAAAGACTGCTACCAAAATATACTTTATATATATATATATATATATATATATATATATATATATATATATATATATATATATATATATATATATATATATATATGTCGTACCTAGTAGCCAGAACGCACTTCTCGGCCTACTATGCAAGGCTCGATTTGCCTATTAGGCCGATTGATTTTCTTTATTTCCCCCAAAAAAATTCAATTGGTGTATTTGAATTATTATTATTATTATATTATACTAGGAACATAAATTATTGACTTAGTTATGTTAGTTTAGGTTTGGGTAAGATAAGTTAGGTTAGGTTAGGTTATATATCTACGTTAGTTTAAACTTAAATTAAACAAAATGAACTCATATGAAATGAAATGGATAGCTTTATCATTTTATAAGAAAAAAGTTAGAAAAATATATAAATTCAGGAAACTTGGCTTATTAGACAAATCGGACCTTGCATAGTTGACCATTTATTCATTTATTTATATTTGCGAACAAACGTGAATGGTTCCCAAGCCAATATGCACACCCTAGAAGGATTTAAACCCAGACAGAGAGGAGCACAATGCACTATGGCGTATCAAGTACTTTAGCCGCTAGACCACAACTGACTGTTCAAAAGTGTTGGTAGTCGTGGACGATTTCTCCAACACCCGACAGTGACAGTGTTTGGTGGTCAACTTGGTCACAGATATTTCATTAAATCACCTTATTTGTTAGGGCCACGTGAGCAACACAAATGTAAAACAGCCTGAATGGTTCACAAGCCAATATACAACCGAAAACTCCACACCCCAGAAGGATTCGAACCCAGACTTTTCGGTTGCATATATGCTTGGGAATCATTCAAGCTTGTTTGTATTTGTGTTGCTAACGTGGCCCCAACAAATGATCTCCCTAACCCCTCCCACTCCCTAATCCCTCCTACTTCTCCCTCATTCCAAACCCCCGCCCATCCCCTCATTCCCTACACCCATCAATTCCCTACTCTCACCTAATCTCCCTCACTCCGTACTCTCACCAACCCCCTCCCTTCCTATTCCCATCAACTCATACTCTCTCTCTACCCCCACCCACTACCTACCCCCCACCCACTCTTCCCACTCTCTACCCCCACCCACTACCCCCCTCACTCCCTATCCCCACCCACTACCCCCTTCACTCCCTACCCCCCCTCACTACCTACCCCAACCCACTCCACCTCACTACCTACCCCACCCACTCCCCCTCCCTCCCTACCCCCGACCTCTCCCTTTAACTCCTAACCCCAACCCTCTCCCAACCTCCACCTATTCACTCTCACTCCCTCTCCTCACCCGCTTCCCCTCACTTCCTACTCCCATACAATCTCACTCACTCCTTACCACCACCCACTCCCCCTCACTCTCTACCCCACCCACTCCCCCCCTCACTCCCTACTCCCACCCAATCTGCATCACTTCCTACCCCCATCTATCCCTCACTCCTTACCTTCACCCACTTCCTATCTCTACCCACTCCCGCTCACTCCCTGCCGCAACCCACTCTCTCTACCCCACCCACTTCCTCTTATTCCCTACTCCCACCCACTCTCTGCCGCTACCTACTTCCTACCCCACCACAAACATTGAGTACAACTACCAGCTCTGCACAGTTCGGCTCAACAGTTTGTGAACCTCAGCCAGCCTAACTTCACAACTCTTGACATTTTTAAAGGCAATAAAAGGCAATATACCCTCCGTGCCAAATGCTGTGTGCCTCCATTAACAGTTCGAAGGCAGTGTCGGCAAGAGCGTCACAAAAAGCAGCTTCCAGGTCATCTTCCGGCACGAGTCCGGCTTTCTTGGCAGCGAAGCGAGCGATGGCCAGTGACTGGGGCAGCGTCTTACCGTCAACAATCAGTACCGGCAATTTGCCTCCTTCCGTAGCTGGACAAACACATGCAAGATAAGGTCATTATGGAGATCATTGTGAACAGTAAAATATAATGTATAACGTTAAAATAAATAGCTTAAGTTAAGATAAAAGTACAAATAACTTCGTGGGTATTTATGTTTGGGGAGTGCAGATGTTCAGCCCTTGAGAGAACGTTTGACACATCACCGACAACATGTTATCATACATACAGATTCGAGAACCGCCATTGAAACCTTGCAACAAGAACACATATGTGATAACATACATCTGATCACAAATGTCATATCATTAATGTAAACACTCAAACGCAAAAGATGTACAGTGACCACAACACAGCAGTTGCAACATCAGGGTCTGCGGGTTGGTACAAAAATTCAACCAACTACGAACCCCTTAGTTTGATGAAAGGGAGCAGTAGAGCAGCAGAAGTACACTTACATCGCATCAGGCTTGGATACCCATGTGTATGGGAAATAGGCTTACAGGCTCCGGAAGATGAGTGGAAATGTCAACACTGTGGAGAAATGCCCGACAGACCACTGGAACATTATTTAACACAGTGCACAGTTACAAACCCATTAAGATTTCAACTTAGATTCCACAGATCAGAAGAAGTTGTTAAACACATATGGCAAAATCTTCCTGAAGCGACCATACGAGTCTTAAATACTCATACTCCGCCCAAGTAAAACAGAAACAAGCAACACTTAGTGGGCCAACCAGAGGCTTAGGGCCCGCGCAGGAATATCCCTGCAAAAAAAAAAATGTTTGACACATTTCAAGATCATGTTCATTGTTCAGAGTCTTAGATCACAGGATAATGAAAGTGTCAATAACATATTAAGGTAAATAGAAGAGTTGTGATTCAGTGTTGAATTGAACGTAATGAACTCAGCATGAGGATTACAGTACTGGATCATCTAACTTTGGAGATATTTTATTCAAATATTCAACAACAACAACGATGACAGTTACAACAAGCCGATGGTAGTGAATGACACACCATAATCTTCTCTGAAACAAACATAAGATCAGCAGATAAGTTTAAATGGATCATCTAGGCTGCCCGTACCCACAAAGAACACCGCATTAAGAGCAAATTTGCAGGTAGCAGCGTCATTGTACGGGTGGGTGGAGACAGAGCCATGAAGTTCATCACAGAGAATGAGCAGGCGTATGAAGGTAAGAGTTTAAAGCTGTTGAAAGCAAGTCAATAGATTAGACGGACCAAAATTATTAAGAACTACAGTATTCATGCTGATGTTAGGTATATTCAAGAGCTTCCCCAGACCATCTGGGCCAAGAGCAACATGGGACCTGGGAGAGTGCCAAAAAAATCAAGCAATTGCTCCGTGATTACAGTACCGGGCATAGGGCCATGCAGAGTGGAACTATATATCTGGCAGCTCGTTCTTATGCAGCAAATGCCAACGGAAGATCCACAGAACCTGGCAATGTGATGGCCAAATTAGGTGAGGGTGTTGCACAGCTTTCACGACACTAAACTATGTCTGGAAAAGACTAATGATGGTGTCCCTGAAACACCCAAATGTGTCAACTTCAAGCAATCCCACTATGCCTGGAATCGATATTGCAGAATGAGACCTATTTGGCATTGCCCAACACATTAGCCGATTCAGGTTCCAGGTGAATCAGTAAATAGAGGAACCCAGGGTTAGGAGGGCAATCAGGCCTGGGGCATTGGCATGAGCAGTGTAGATCACCACCACCACTTCCCTATCCCTGAGGTCTACCCCACCTCTTTCCCTTGCCAGGAACCCACCCACCCACACTTCAAACCCTACCCATGGTGCCACCCTCCCCCCCCGTACCAATGAACAAGACCTCTCCACCGTCTCCCATCTACCTCCCCTTCCCTTCCAAGCACTCCATCCAACACCACTTCCCAAAGAGCCGGCCACCATCCTGACCCCCAGGAGACCGTCACTCTGGCTTGTGTCAACGCAATATTAGACCATATGATACAAGCTCACTCAGTCGTCCACCAAATATTGCAAAAAACAAACGGAACTTGAGAAAGCCCTCTGCCAGATTAAGACGACTCAGGACCAAATCCTCAAAATCCTGCAACAGCAGAGTTCATCAAGTGGAGGTCCAGCAAGCCAGAGTCTGGTGCAAGATGATGCAACACATCTCCTGACTCCAGAGCTTTGTGTTAGATAGAGAAGAACCGCCATCATCAATCTACTGGAACTTAGTGAATCACCATGTGGGAGGAGACGACGGATCACCTCGTCATCCAGACATCGTCCTTATTCACCTGGTTGTGTGAGCAGGAGGCTGACTGGTAGGTACCCCTCTCTGGTCAATTATTCTGGTGTACAGAGTGAGGTAAAATATTATCAAATTCTTGTTCAGTATATCATATATAGTTAAAAATTCAAAGTGGCTCATTCCAGGTAGAAGTTGACACTTACAGGACCCTCGCGACACACGCACGCACACGCACGTACGTATGAACGCACACACGCATGCACATGCAAAACACACACACACACACACACACACACACACACACACACACACACACACACACACACACCTGCCCCCACCCAACCCTCCCTCCCCCCCCACCCCATTCTGACCCTGACACCCCTTCCCCATTCCCATCATGTTCCCCCTCCCACCTTTCCCCCCCTATCCCCCCTCCCCCTTCATCCCATACCCTCCCTATCCCTCCTCCCCCCTCACCCCGTATCTTCCATGTCCCCCCTATCTCCTTAACCCCCACAATACCTGTCCCCCCTTCCCTTAAACCCCCACCCCCATCCCAAAATCCTCTGAGACCCTGCAAACCACCTCACAGATCCTCTCACCCACGGAACAGCTTCCCACACCAGCAGAATGCTCGCCAAGAAAGGGACATGAAAATGAACAGAAGAAAGTGAGCTTCAAGGCGATGTACACTAACATAGATGGGATTTCAAATAAAACAAGTGAACTTGGAGAATGGGCACTAGAAGAAAACCCTGACATAATAGCACTCACAGAAACAAAGTTAACGAAAATCATAACAAACGCAGTGTTTCCACAGGACTACTATGTAGTGAGGAAAGAGAGAGAAGGGAGAGGAGGAGATGATGTACTTTGCTACTAAGGGAAGGTTGGAGTTTCGAAGAGATGGTAATTCAGAACTGTGAAGGTTTCAGTGACTACATATAGCAACTAAGCAACTGGAGGACAGAAAATTATAGTAGTAGTGATATATAACCCCCAACCGAATGACAGAAGACCCAGACAGGAATATGACAGAAACAACTTGACCACCATCAATATAATAGAGAGAGCAGCTTCTGTGGCTAGCAGGAACGGATC